>JAKOPK010000239.1:0-42901 GCA_024195185.1 Coniferiporia weirii
TAGGGAGGTTCTCGAGTGGCACGGGGCATCCCTCCTGCGGGTGCGCCGCAGGTAAGTTATCTGTCGTTAGCTTGACACGGGACTGTTTACTGACTTGTCGCATGCTGCTTTACATTTTAGTATGGGGCGGTGGCGAGGGGAGGGGGGGGGTGATCTGTAATATTATAATACATTTGTACTTAGTCTGGACAATATAATATAAACATACACTTGTGAAAGCCATTAACATTGACGAATATTAAAGTACGCTTAAGTTCACGGTGGTAGGGTTTGACTGAGCCAAAGAACAACACACGTTCTATTCCACGAAGGCGCAAAAACGAGCTTACAATCCACAATGTTCGACTACCAGTACACAACACTATTGCTACGCATTGGCGCAGGAGGAATCACAAGCAAGACCATAAAGTCTCTACTCCAAATCAAACACGAGTGCCCTCAACTCAATCGACTGCCTCTTCGGCGCGCTCTCAGGGCTCGACGGGTCGCTAAACGCACTATGTGGTGTCAACCGCGCTTTGCTTTCGTCCGAGTCGTAGACTCGATCAGCTTCACCTCGTCCGGCCGCTGGTCGCTCAAATAGTACCATCGTAGCTGCTGGTTATACTTCGCCGAGAACGTACTGCCATCTCGGTCCGGGTAGATGAAGCGCACGGAAACGATGTCGTGTTTGACGTCGAGCGTGCACCAGACGTTGGTGATACGCACGCGGCCCCTCGGCAGCCGTTCGGTCTCTGCGCCTAGTTGAACGTCTGGTCGATGTGGGCGCGATTCTAGGAGCCGCGGCGAATGAGCAAGGCGCCTATGAATCAAATATTACTTACGACGGATCCGCGGACGTTCTTAGCACCTCCGGAAGCTTCAGGATAATCACACCTATTTAACGCGCATCTTGATTAGACAAGTTAAGACCTATTCCAGTACACCTAATGGTGAGTCTTTAAAGTCATTTGCGAGATGCTCTGATTACATAATATTATGCTGCTTACAACACTGTTATACAGCAGTTTACTCCTGTTGCACGTAGTAGTCATAGATTATTTCAAGTTTTATTGGACGTATTTCAGAAAAAAGGCGTATGCATTAGGAGGGGGTTGTACCGTACATTGTACTTAATCGTCATTCCGGCTCGAAACAGTCGGGGATTTTCTTTCAAAGCCTAATATGAGCGGGTAAAAGAACGTAATCAACAATGTGTAATACAATCTTAAGTATTCCGATTCTATATGAAGACCGAGCGGATTCACTGAGCAGGTTGACTCAGAGAAACGACAGGGAAGTTATGGGACGATCACGGCCGAAAATAGCTGGAAAAATCTTGCTCAAGCGTGGCAATCTCCCTCAGCAAGGTCCCCACGACCTTTTCATCGCAGCCGCGGCACAACGTGGCCTCCTTATGACAAGGTCAGAGTCGCATATAGACTGCAGCATGTCGGGTTTAGGACTGACCGGCTTGAACTCATTACCCAACGATGTTGCGATCGCTTTCAGCCGACCAACTACGTCGGCCGGATTTAAGCTCATCACCTCATCGCTTGCGATGTGTTCTTTCCAGGATGCGTGCCAACGCGCCTCGCATTGGGAGTAGCTCCACTGTAGGCAGGCGGACGAGTGCGTGTATCTGGGCGGGTTCTTGCAAAAGATCTCCCATAAGCTGGTGAGATGGTAGTATCCGTTCAAGATACGCAAGCGTCGATGCGGAGCGGCGCACATCTCAGGCGTATCCCAAAACTCAGGTCCGCGAAGCAGGGCGGAGAAGTAGGCGGCGCCTGTAAGCTTAAGTGCAGGTGGCTCAAGCTCATCGACTAGCAATAACGCGAGTTCGTTATACCCAGGCGATGACGTAAGGAGCTCCTGAAATGAGCTGACCAGTCCATCAAGCAGTCGCTTGTGTTGGCAGAGCTGCGCAAGACGCATGATATCTATGAGCTGCGCGCGCTCAGTCGTATTTGCCTCGCGAAGTGGGAAAGGCCGCCGCGCGATACATGCTTTGAGAATATCGCATGCCCAGGTCTCCAGTGATTTGAAAGAATATTTGACTGAGACGTGGACGATATCGACGAGTTTGGGTATGTTTGACCGCGAACGATGTAAATCCTTGAGCTCGTGCGGCCTATTTATACCTATATGCCTAAGAGCATAAAAAACAATAGCTAGCAGCACTTACATGGAATACAGTGCCCATAGAAAATGGCGGAACTCCCTCGCCGTATCTCCGTACAAAACGATGGGATTTTCATCCGTAGTGCCGTCAGGTACTATCTGCTCGCCTTGGGGCAGTGTGAATAACGTCGAAAAAGACGACGAGTCCCGCGATAAAATCGAACGGTGTACCTAAAAGAACGTTCTCAAGTAAGATTTTCAGCAGGGTTGAGCCAGGTGCGTACGTTGAAGAGGATGTTTTCGACGAGCACGATACAACTTCCGTCAGGGAAGTAGTAGTCCTCGTCACGTACAGCATTTTCTAAGCTGACGCACGTAGGTATCGCACTAGAAACAGAGTCGTCATCGTTGGCTTGTAGATCCGGAAGCAAGTCGTGGTCATCCAGGTCACTAGACCTCGAGCGCTTTCTTGGAGATTCACTGCCGAGAGGAGGTGATGATACGCTATACGTCGACACGTCGACACTCAATGACATTGTATACTAGGGCTGAACCTAAGGCTAAACCTAAGAGACGTAGATGAAAGGCTGAGAGCCGCTGGCGAATGGTTCAAGAGTGCGGTGAAAGATGGACTTGAAGCCAGGTGTTGTTACGGCACATTTTGGCGAGCAGATTTTAAACGTGTATGCAATCCGTCTCGTTACGTCCCAGTCTTCGTCTAAAAAAGTCGCGGCCGTCATCCTCGGAAGTTTACACAAGATGGAAAAGATCCACTTTGGAAGGGCAGGAAAGGAGTAGTAGTGGTACTGAGGAACTCGGACTCGGAGTAACAAGTTCATGTGTAATCGTGTGAAGCCTCGACTGCTGACGAGGTCTCCATTTGGAAATTTGCGTACGGTACAGAATTTCTAACCAGCCGCAATTATGTTCCTTTTTTTACGAAAGGCGGAAACATTAAGAAACCTCATCTCGAACTTAAAGTCAGGTTGGTACGAGTACAGATGAATGAAGTCGATTGCTGTGACCAGTATATGCATACATTTTTGTACATACAGTACTCTTTTTATTTCAAATACCGATGAAAGCTTCACAATCCTAAAAATCTCCAGAAGTATGCAAATCCCGCTCAGATGTGTTAGGTATCTGCCTCAGGGTTTGCTAGCTTGAAAATGTCCTCGTCCACGGAAGGTGGCAATAGTTCAGACGTAAGCAAGCACTTCATATTTCTGCAAGGGCGCAATTCAGGTCAGTGTGGTGATTCAGAGAGGAGAAAGCGAGTTGGAATTATGAGAGAGGGCGCGACGAAAGAGATGAATCTAGAACGCACCTCAACTTCGACCTCCTTGTCGCCGACCGTTATGTGTGCACCATCGAGCTTCGGGCTCGCCTTGCCGGGGAATGTACCCTCCTGACCACCAGAGCCGATCCCGAAGAGGCCCGCGTGTTCTTTTGCATGGCCCCGCGCGATTACAAGCGGTGTTCCATCAGTTTCGCGTCCGCCTTCGACGGGACGTGCGCCGAGCGCATCGCGCGAAAAACGACCCGACATCGGGATCCACCTCACACCGCGAGAGTCCCCAATGAGTGTCTCATACTGCTTGACCTGGATTGCCTCATTGCCGTAACCGATAGTTGCACCGTGGCCTGGTCTGCATTTTCCAGGCTCTGAAACCAGGCGTTAGCTTATAACGCTATTCACGCGAAACAAGCTGTCGTTCATAAAGAAAAGAGTGGCTCACGTATACCACCCTAAAAACAAACAAAACAAGTTGAGCTATATCCCCATCCAAAAAGCTGGGATTAGACTCACAGCATGAGGCGCTCTGGCAATGAACCACGGGCCATGATGTTCGCTTCCGAGCACCATCCTCTCACGTAGGTCAGGCCTGTCCAGAAACTCGCTATACACCCAAGTCACAGGACCACGCGGACCCTCTTGCAAAAATCGTTCTGTTTGTTGACGTGCCGTTACTGCCCAGGTTTGCAGCTCATGTGCCTGTGCATGGGCCTCCTCGCCTTGCTTTTTATGTTTTTCATGCTCGTAGAAGCCTGTCGCGAGCAGACCAAGTCCGACTGCGAGGCCACCGCCGATCTGGTGAGTAAAGGGTCATGGCAGGCACGGAAAGGAGTAAGGAGCAAAGAGTCAGCTTTGGTTATTCGGAGCTACAACTTGGGGAGCAGGTATCTGGAATGAGTAAAGCATGACGCACCATCATTTCCTTCTTCTGTTTGTCATCAAAGTCATACCATTTCTTTTCTTCCACTGGGTTTCCCGCTTGAGGGACATTGCCTGTCGTATTACCAGAATCTGGGGCTGCAGGCGAACAGGACAAAAGTGGGGAATCGAATCAGAATGGAGCCTTCGTAGTACACATATATGGCTCCAAGACTCACCCTGAGGTGCACTCTCCCATTTCGGTGGAGGAGCTGGTTGCTGCTGTCCAGGCTGCTCATAGGAGGGTTGGTATCCTCCGCCGCTGCCAGTGTCCTCCCATAGCGCGGGTGTTACGGTGGGTGCCCAATCGGGCTGCGAACGATGGCTTTGGATGTTTCTGAATGTCTTCCCTGTTGACCGATGGTTATAGATTAGGTAAGAGTTCAAATCGATGGGCAATCGCGAGCGTACCCTCAAATACAACGACGTCCCCTACGCTGTACTCAACAAAGTCGGATTGCCATTCGCCTCGGTCAGGCATGGTAGTTGCTCGTGGTGTAGCGACTTGGGGTCACCTGGGGTCTGCAGGGCAAACGGAGGCACAGTGGTCCTTTATACTAGTCAAGTGATGCCCGGGCCTCGCAAGATATCAGCACATCAGTACCCCATCTTCCACGATTTCACGCAAGCTGGTCCCGAGGCTCATCTCCTCACCAAAACGTGCTCTAGCCTCTCTTCTGCAACCATGGCGTAGTTAATCTCCCACACCGGAGGGCAGCGCCGGGGACATTGCTCGTAATGCCGACGGCAGCTCGTGAAATGGAAGCGGTGTTCTTTAAGATTCCATAGGTTCTATGAACAACTGAAGTGTGCGCTCGGCGAAAGCCAAGCACCTGCGACTCCAAAGAGGGCTTTGGCTCATTGATGATTGTGAGATCTCCGAATTTGGTCGTTCACGAATCACAACCTCAACGACATACCAGTGACTTTGGCGATCGAGTTCTATAAGTTGAGCTCGCCAAGTCATCCCTGTGTCTTAAAGGAAGTCTACATGTACATCGCAAAAGCAGAAAGAGGTTCGCGACCTGTTGGAAGTTGGAACTGAAGTCTGAAGAAAGGTGCGGGTCACGATAACGGAACACTTCCGCACGTGCGTTTCGTCCGAATAAAGAAATGCTTGGATCGACGGGATCGGCAAGCTTCCTCTTTCGGCGCTTACAGGCGCGGAGTTGGAAGAGCTGCGTTGGCGCTTGGGACCAGTCTATTAATTCGTCTGCGTGCAAAAATTAGTACTTAGACGCTGGAGAAAGCGCCAGACATTCTCATGGGCGAGCTTTGTTCTCGCGGCACCAGCCCTATCACATAATGGAGCTCTGACACTAATGAACTGAGGTTCGGCCCAGGTTATGCTAGTTTGTCCGGGAGTTGTCGCGAGTCTCCCGATTTTAGCCAGCCACGCTGCCAGTGCCACAGCTTTTCAAAAGGGACAAGGGCTTATCGTTCCTTTAGCAGCGTGGAAGATTTGGTCGTCAGGGAGTTAGGTAAATTTATCGTTATTTCGGACACTCAGCAGAACAACTCTAGGAAATACCCGGACAGCATTGCCCGACAAAGGGCTCGATGATGGAAGCTTGGGAAATGAATCACAAAGCTCTGCTTCCTTGCTAATTATTTCCCATAATCAGTAGTAAACTGTAAACCGCTCACGACTACCCCACACGTCATGATAAAGAGCTTAACTCCATATGAGGAATGAAATCATTAATACGTCTGGTACAAGAAGGGTACTCCAAGTCATGCTTCCGAGTCCTTCACATGCACTGGGAGGCTCAGAAGCGACTCGAGCGTCATCTCCCCCCTCCGGTATCTCGGACTTCACTAGGAACCCTTCGTGCCCCGTCCTGTATAGACTCACCCGTTTTAATTAGAGGGGGTCGTCTAATAGGCCCGAGTTGCAACTCTAGGTTGAGTTCACCTTTGTCGTATTTATATTGTCCCAGCCCCTGGGGTGTGGCGCAATAAATAGTCATGGTCATAAGAAGCCGATCTGAAGTTCGAGGTCGGAGCGTCGCTGGGACTTCACACCTCGATGTCAGCATATAAAAGCACGTTCGCAGATCACGATAACTCACTGGTCCTTAAATAAATCTCGTATTGTTAAGTATAAATTAGATTATATGAATAAATCATGCCCACTGTCAGAAGGCTACCGTAGATAAGAGGGAGTAAGTGGTGAGCCTAGACACGATGTTAGCCTTGATCCTATTGTTCTTTTCCCGGACGATGCATGGCTGGGTCCATCCTCCGACTTGGAAGGAACCTTCTCGCTCACTCATCTCCAACGATAACTATGTAATTTAATTTCCGTCCATTATATGTACATCTTTCCGAAAGACAGACCGATGCAAACATTACCATGAGGGTTCTATGCGACAAATGCGACTAGCCACAACAAGTACACGGGAGAAAATGGAGATGTGCGAGAGTATTAGCCTTTGCTAACGTAGATGTGCAGTGCATGCGTAAAGAGGGGAGCAGGAGAGAGAAAGAACAATGAAAAAGTGTCGTATCCTAGAATGCATTAAAGAAATGAGAAGAGAGGATGCTGCGAGGATTGAGGAGCGAAAGCGAGAATAAATTATCATTAGCTCATTGATCGACGGCCTCGGACGCGCGCACGCCCTCGTTCCACTCATCCCGGTCAACGTGCCCGATTGCGCGACACACAGGGCACGAAACTTCAACGTCCCCAAGCTCACTGCTCGCACGACCGCCCCAGCCCGCAACGCGTCCTGCATCAACAAGACACGCCGGGTGCAGGCGGTGTGTGCACACAGCACCGGCGTTGTCATGGCCGTGATCGTGGCCATCGCGGCTGATGGAGATCGTCTTGAGCACATCCGCAAGGTGCGCCGGCTCGGGCTCCTCGTCCGTCGGCCCGAGCCCGCAGCTCACATCGTCGCACCGCAAACCTGCCTCCCGTTCACGCTTCTCCACACGTTGGCGAAGTGTGAGACCCGGCGGCGGTGGGAGAGTCCATTGTTTGGGCTCGCGTGGCTGCGGACGCCCGTGCGCCGTGCTATCCGCTGCACCCGCCGGAAAAAAGATAGGGCTGGAAAACATCTCGAAGAAGCCTGCCATCCCGCCAGGACGTTGTCCACCGCCTTGAACACCATTCCGGGCGCCATCAGGAGGAGCAGCAGCACCATTATTAGCATCCGCAGCGGGTTGTCCCTGACCAGTCTGAGCAGCGGCCTGAGCTTGTGGGGCAGGCTCACGGGGTTCGCGTGGAACTGGAGTTGGCCCGAGGAAGAAATCAAGGTTCAGCGAGATCGTTTGTCCAGGGTTCTGTGCGTCAAACATGCCGTGCCCGAAACCGAAATGGACTTGTGGACGACCCTGCTGCTGGTTGCTTGGAGGCTGGGGTTGTTGCTGCGGTCGGGGGTGTGCTTGGGCGCCAGCAGGCTGTCCCTGAGTCTCATCCGGCGTAGAAGTGTTGTTTTCAGGCGTAGGCCGTGCCTGGGCCGAGGCTGTCTGGGACTCGGGTTGCGCTGCTGCTGTGCCTACAGGTGACATAGGGTTGGTCGCAAATGTAGCCGCCCCCGATCGCGCCCTCGGTCTCGGCACACCTTGGCCGGCGTGTGGGTGGGAGTGCATGCGCGGCGGCTTGTATGTCAGGTTTTCGGGGTCAATGTTGAAACGGCACACAGGACATGTTGTCTGGCCCGGACGTGCAAACCATGGGAGCAAACATGACGAATGGAACACATGCGCACATGGTAGCGCGACGATCTTCGGCAACGGAAGTTGTGAGCTTTTCTCCTTTTCTCCTTCCTTGGTATCAGCCGGGGGAGGAATATTAGTAGGCACAGAAGGCGTCACGTCAGGAAGCGGCATTTCGGCCGGATCGTCCGTTTCTATTAGGACGAACATCAACGATCGACTGGAGAGACGCGCAAGAAGGTAAATACCTTGGGCTGCGGGCGCAGAAGGCAATGGGTCAGTCCTAGTAGCTGGGAGGTCTGACTCGGGGACTGCCGCGGGCGCGCCCTGCCCTTCCTGAGCAACATCACCGTCTCGAGGATCAGCCTGAGACTCGGGCTGGAGCTGGAAGTTACCTCCTTCTGCATTCAACAGGCTGTCCCAGCAAACTGCGCATTGCACCTCGTCGCTATCCGCACCTGTCGAGTTTTCGTGCAATCCCGGAGTTCCGCCTACGTTCCCCATACGCTTAATGAGGCCCTCCGAAACTGCGTCGAGTCCAGCGACGAGGCGCCGAGCACGTTCTGGATCCTCGCGTTGTGCCCTTCCCGAGAGAGATGCAAGGCCACCTGCGCCAAAGAGCACGCGGAAGATGTCCATAAAATTGACTGTTCCCTCCCTGTCTGTTCCAGCTCCAGCGTTGGCATCGTTGCGAGCACCTTCTTGACCCTGCCCATCTTGTGCTTGTGGTGGAACTTGAAGGAAATCGGCAAAGCCCCCTTGCATCCCGCCATTCATTGGGAAGGCATCACCGCCGCCCTCAACGACTTGGATATGAATATCGCCCCAAGGGAAAGTTTGTCTGAAGCCCTGCCTGGGCGCCTGTCCGGTTCCGTTTTCGGACGTGGGATTTGTGGTTGCGCCTGCACTCGCATTCACGTCACCGTCAGTGTTACCGCTGGTTGCTTGACCTTGGGGTGTTGGAGGTATAGGTCCTTGGGCCACGTTCGCATCCGTGTTGGCATTGGCTTGAGGCTGCTGACCCTGCGGTGGTTGACCCTGCGGTGGCTGAACTCCAAACATAGAGGTAAACATCTGTCGCAGTGCTGTGTTCGCGTCGAAGAACGGCGCTCCCTGGCCTCCCCCAGGCCCAGCTGCACCAAAGAGGGGGTTGAGATTAATAAATCTAGCACGCTGCGGAGGCGGACCATTTCGGGGAAGCGGTCGGATAGGGCGGTCGTGGTGGCTATTAGCGGGTACAGGGGTGACGCTTGGTGTCCCGGTACGGATTGGAGTCGGGATTGGAGTGCCGTTCGTGGTTGGGCCTGGGGTAGCGCTCGAGGACGTCGATGTCGTGGGGCCAGGCGCGTCTTCATCATCATCATCGACACGCGTACGGCGGCTGCCCGTCCGTACTGCATCATTACCAACGCGGGAAGGCGTCGGAGTACGTTCCGAGGCCGGTCTCATGCCAGGTACATCAACCTCCGTGGTCGGGCGACGACGAGGGCGTCTCAAATGCTCCAGGGAGGGCCTATCGAAAAGGTTCTGCAAGCTCTCAGCCTCGAGTTCATGGTCCACAAACATCAGGTCGATATATTCGTCATCATCAGATATACCAGACTCAGGATCAGAGGCCTCTTGTAAGCCGGGCATATCGTCGTGGTCACTATCAGCGTCGGCGAGAGGTGACATACTAACATCATCGCCGTTCTCCTGTTCGTTCTCGGGGCTCGTGTTCAACTGCGGGGAGATGGAATGCTGATGTGTGGTGTGTATGCGTTCGGGTGCCTCCAAAGAGCTGGAGTCAATATCCATACGTCTGGGAGGCGGCGAGACCGGAGCATCAGAATGCTGTGTCGTCTGCGTCGACAAAGTGGATGTCGATGGAAAGGAGGAAGATGATGAGGTCTCAAAGGATGGCAAATTAGAGGTGCCGGCGCCTCCAATTTCAGCGCGGGACTCCTCGTCGACACGAGAGTCGAAGATGGTGCCAATGATGTAGTCTAGAGCTCGCTCGACAGCGGGGTCTGCAGCACCTTCTGCCCGTGGACGCTGTCTGGGCGGGCTACGGCTGCGACGATTGTTGCTTGCATCGTTGCTGTTATTCATGAGGTGGTGGTAGGAAATGAGAGCTTGAGACTCAATGTAGTTCAGTGGCTCTGTGATTAATACTACTTTACCACGCTCGCCCGACCCGGGGATAAGTACCAGAACGTTCTGGGTGGACCTCGGACAGCAAAGTAAGCAGAAACCAAGGCTGAGCTCAGCGTTGACGACGACGATATCAACGAGTATGACAAATGCGAGCGCAATGGAGGACGACTCAGAGAGCAAACGCCCTTGCTTGCCGTCCACAAGTGGGAGCGCACTCAGGGCACGATATCGACCAGCTTCAAGGAACAGCACGGATGTCACACAGCTGACTAACGAATATGGTTTGATGTCACACCCTTTAACATACAAAAGGAACTATTCCGTAAAATACTTGATCACTGCTTGTTCTCGAATCCGGAAAGGCTGTTGCCATGCTTTTTACATCAAATGGGCTCTTGTTTGCTCTTGTTCGCTCGATGTCGTTACTTGTTGATCTCCGAGGGGCCAATTGCATGCGTTCTCAGCGTTTCAATCTCCTCTGTCTCTTAGCGATCAGTGGTTGTCTTTTGGCTTTACAGTTGTTCTGTCCGTGATAGTATCGCATTTATTGTTTTCACGAATCTGGCATGTCTCCGGATGACCGTGCTACTGCGCCGCCGGATACAGGAGGGTCCGGAGCTTCGTCACATCACGATGTATCGAAGGACGACTTGAGTCAGTATGCTCTTCTAATGGTCATCACATCACTAAAGCCATTGCTCCAGGCGAGAAGGAGCTCCTGCGAGACATACTTGAATGCCTAAAGCAGAACAGAGCGCTAGAGGAACGCGACCGCGATGATTCCAAGTCAGATAAAGACCGTGATTCGTACAGTCAACTGAGTTCTATGTACGCCGTTATTGTAAGTCGGCCTCTGGGGTCACCCTACTTGGAATAGTCAAGGACGCGCCGTCTCACCCCCTTAGGCTGTCTTCATTGCTTCCGTCGGCGTTTCCTTCCTCGCGCTCGCGCAAGATGCCTTCTCCGGCCGTCCTGCGAAGCGCAGCGACCAGGTCGTCAACGCGTTCTGGTTCCTCTCCGTCATGTTCTCCATAGTCTCCGCGATGAGCCTCGGCTTCGCCGCGTCCTCCACTTTCATCACGAAGCTCGCCAGCATCGATATCGAGAGGTATTATGAGCTGTACAAGGCCGGTCGGGCGCCCTGGCGCAAGTCATACGCCATCCCAACTAGGCATGAGCCGCCGGCGCCGGTATTCAAGATGGCGATGCGCAGGATCCTTGGAATGAAAATGGACACGGAGGCCGTGGAAACGTACGTAAATCGCATGGAGCAGCACCGGGAGCAGCGCAGTGCCAAGGACGCAAATCAACCTGAGGCTCAGCAAGAGATCCACGACGAGAACGAGCCCCATTCACCAGTAGACCTCCTCCGCAATAGGGAATCAAGAGTGCATGGGGAAGCAGCAGGAGGAAGACATGATTTCGACCATTCAATTGTAGAGCTGGAGCCGGCTGAGTCCACTCGGAGCAGCGCACGTGTGCCCCCCGCACCAACCCGGGACGTTATTCACGCAGCCGACACTAGCAAAGACACGGAAGACAGTACCAACGAGCAGGAGTTCATCGTGATGATGACGGTTATCTCACTCGTCTTTATGATACCCTCACTCGTTTCGCTGCTTGTCGGACTGATGGTGTTCGTTTGGGCGGAACAGCCGCATGGCGTGTCCATTACGCTGACCGTCGCGTTCTTCTTTGCATACGTGTTCCTTGCATTCACGCAGAAGATATCTATGGGCACTGTACTGGCGAGCATTCGCAACAAAAAGAGCCACCGCATTGAAAGCCAAGGTGATAATGCCAATGGAGGCGAGCTGGAGAAGATATCTGTGGTTGGCGGGGGTGTAAAACGCACGGACAGATCCTTGAGATGAGGCAATGATATGGATTTGCATTCAGTTTTCTTGTCCATTCAAATAACGATCGTGTTTTGATACCACCGCAATAGAACGGCGTCCAAATGCAGGGCTACACGCGCATGGGTGTATGTTCTTATTGTCCACGCAAGAACGGATGATCTATCTTTCAAGTCCCCTTGTCAGTTCTTAGGGATAGGTGAGCTCTGCTCCCTAGTATAACTTGGTTTCTGGACTCTTCAGATTTGTACCCGCAGTACGCCAATAAGGACCGTTCCTCCGCTCTTCAATGACAATAATGATGTTTCATTTGTTGCGTTCCCTGCGTTCTATGTATAAACTCAGGATCATCTGAATCAGACTCATACATCTCAGTTAAAGACAAGGACAAAGTATCGAAAGAGCTCCCGCCGCACTATTCCCCCGTACTATGGAACCGCCGTCTCGTACAGATTCACGTTGGAACAAACTCAGGACAATCCGGACCAATCACACCACCGTTAAACACGAGGACAAGGTATCGAAAGCGCTCCCGCACACTACTCCCCTGATGGAACCCCCATAGCTTGGAACCCCCGTCCTGTACAGAAACGCGCTGGAACATCCAGGACATCAATATCCATATATTCATAGCAGCCCCCCAATGTTGAGGACACAGTTGTTCCACTTCGCATCTCTACAAGCTCCCTCTCATAACGTCGCACCGTCGTTGACAAAGATTTCGCTTGCCTCCGATGAGCTGCCACCCCACCGAGTCAATGGATACAGGCCCGCTCAATGCCTCTTTGCGTCACGACGTAGGCGACCCAAGTGAGCCCGTTCCTCTAGTTATTCTTATTTCGCCAGAATCAATGTTCCATCTGGCAGAATTGGCAGGCGAAAAGGAACTTCTGCAAGAGATACTTGAATGTCTAAAACAACACGGGGCACAGGAAGAACGCGACCGCAATATTTCCAGGTCAGACAGGACCCACCGCTCATACAGTGAAACTGGCTCCACGTACGCCGTGATTGTAAGTTGGTCTTTGGGACCACTTCTGCTTGGCGTAATAATATATATCACACCCCTCCAGACCGTCTTCATCGCCTCGGTTGGCATCTCTCTCCTTGCACTTGCGCAAGCTACATTTTCCGGCCGCATCGCAAAGCGCAGCGACCAGGTTGTCAACGTGTTCTGGTTCCTCTCCGTCATATTCTCTATCGTCTCCACAGCGAGCCTCGGCCTCGCCGCATCCTCCCCCCTCCTCAAGAAGCTCGGTAACATCAACATACAGAAGTATCTCGATTTGTACGAGGCTAATCAACTGCAATGGCACGGGCCGGAAATATTTGGAACGCAACTGAGCTTCGGGCCTTTGTATATGATTGCACGATCATGGGCCCGGGGGCATGAAGGCAAGGACGTAATTCAACGTGGTCAGGTCCAGCAAGCAATCCTTAGACTTATGAATGGGTCCTGCTCATTCATGGACTTTCTCAGAGAAATAGTAAGAATGTGCAGAGCGACAGCAGGGGGAGAGCATGACCACCCACCAACTGTGGAGTCACTAGAGTCGGCCGAGCCCTCCCCTGAGGGCGGCACACACATCCCGGAAGCTGACAGCGACTTCCAAGGAGATCTCGCCGACAGAGATAAACAAGGAAGCAGAGACGCACAGGGAAATTGCACCGGCGAGGAGGAGTTCTTCTCGATTATGATAGGCATCTCACTCACATTCATGTTACTGGCACTCATCACGCTGCTTGTCGGGCTCATGGTATTTGTCTGGGCGGAGCGTCCACTCAGCGTGTCCATTACGACGACGGTCGTGTTCTACTTTGCATTCGGATTCCTTCTATCCATACCAAGCTTACCCTTGGGGAATGATAGCATGGACACGTAGTCTGTGAGAGCCCCTCACGTCGAAAACAATGACGATAACACGACTGAAGACAGGCTGAAGGATGGCTCTGCGGATGACAGAGTATAGCGGATGCTGATAGGGCTAATAATGTCACGCTTTTTCGGTATGCTGTAAACGTCAGAAATATTATAAATGCTGTACTAGCTCGGCTCCTGGCCACCTTCAGAATGTCCCCACCTTTCGCAGTGAGTCTCGTCATTAAAAAAGCTTTTCGAGAAAAGATTCCATTATTCTTCGTACAGAAATGCGTGTACAGTCTGCATGTATCTATCCCTTTCCTCATAATGCGGCATGTGGCTGGAGCACGCAAACTTTACCCACCTGACTTTATCAAGACGGTGGAAAAACGGAGAGCACACTTCATCCGCCATGAAATCATATTCCCCGTTAATGAGCAAAGTGGGCACGCGGATGAGATGAATTCTGTCCACTATATCCCAGTCACTCTCCAAGCCGTTCTTTCTCCTGTAATCGCGTAGTAAATCCGAGAACGTCCCAACACCCAGAAAGAAAGAATAATACTAACATTGCGCGAAGTACCACACCACCCGCGAGCTCCGACTGCTTCAGCGAGTAAAGCAAATCGCTGGGGAACGGCTGGACGCGGCACATAAACCTCGCATAGTACGTAGCCATAGCACTCTTGTATCCCGGCGCATCCGTGGTGCGCGCCTGCTCGTGTGTGCGGATCGCCTCCTGCGCGTTTTCAGGAAGAGTCGCGCACCGTCGCGCGATCGCTGCGTTGCGCAGTTTCGCAGACGCGAACGTGTCGGCGAGCACCAGGCGCCGCAGTCCTCGCGGTGCACGGCGAACAGCGAACTCGGCGGCGAGTACGCCGCCCCATGAGTGGCCGAGCAGGTCGAATGAGTCGACAATGTCGAAATGGCGGAGCAGATTTTCGAGCTCGGAGATGAAGAGGTCAATAGTCCAGAATGACGTGTCTTTGTCGGGAAGATTGGTTGAACGGCAAGAGCCGAGTTGGTCGTAGAAGATGATTGTGGTTGAGGGATCAAGTGAGACTAGGTCAACTAATGGGAGAAGGTAGTCATGCAATAGACCGGGACCTCCATGTAAAACTACGAGTGGAGGGCGTCGGTTTTTAGAGGAGAGGTCTCCCACGACCTTGTACCAGGTGGAGTAGGTCTCGCCTTGAACTGCGAAAGGTATCATCCCTTCCTCCATGTTATTCAGAAATTACATGCAGAAATAGGAATATGGTCTGTGCCGCACGCTTCTGGCTTGAACTTGAAGAATAACCGAAATTCCTGCTCCAGTAGTAGCCGAGTACCGCATGAAAAGGCTGTACGAAGTCGCCGAAGGCTAAACCAGATATCTAAGAGGCTAGCCGGGGCGAGGAAGGATCTTTCCGGCCGGAACTGCAAATGGCGCGAGCTCTAGATGACAATAGTCGGGGTGGAGAAGCCCCGAGTAATAAGACGTACTGCGGACCGAAAAAAATCTGTGGTAGCACGGAAGGGCAGTTGGGAAACCAGGATCGCTAAGTACGATTGACACTATCGCAGTGCAGTAAGAGTTTCAGGCAGACGTAGCAGCAGAAGACACGACCCCGAACAATATTGACTCCTGGCTTTTTCGGCTAGTACAGGCGCGACAGCAACTATGCTGGCGTCTTGGGCAAGGGTCGAAGGGCTTATAAAGCCGGAGTAACTCACTGAGTAAAGTAGCCTTCTACAAACACCTCGTAATTGTGCACAAAGAGCAGTAGCAGTATGGGCGAAGATACACAGTGCAGTGGTTGGGTTGAGTTCATAGTAAATGCCCGAGTCAGTATCGGACGCCCGGATTGTATTACGTAATAAGTGCCTCCTCCAGACTCAACCGGATCTGCCGCCCTTTAATAGGAACTTCCTTTATAGTGTCAACCCCAGCCATAGTCCTATTCTGTTACGGATGCCCCACTTTTGGTCGCTTTAGCTTTAAGCTATGTAATTCTGGTTCCTATTCAGTAATAAACCGGACGGCCACCGTAGTTAGTCGTAAACATATAGGTGCCACAATCACAGACTAGCAATTAGTAAAAGAATTTTTGATTCCCAAAGATTGGTAGTCGTCCGAGTCGATCTGTCTCGAGTAAGAAAGCGGATGTATACAATTAGACTGAGCTGGAAACAAGCCAGGAGAAAAACGTGATGTCTGACGCCCTTGCAGGATCGTCCCAGGACCGAATCGATTGACGCCCTAATTGCAAACTAGGGGGAACTATTAGCCAGGGTGGCTCGATCCAGCCAGCCGGAGGATGCAGGCGGGGAGATCGGGATGCATGTTGATAGACAGGTCTCGGTTCCAAGTAGCGGGGAAAAGACGAACCGTATTTCATAACAAAGCAGCCTTGAACAAGATCTCGATTAGGTTCCTTACAGAACGTAGGGCGAGATTTCCCACTTAACTTGAGAATTTGCTGCCGCAGCCATGACGTAGATACTAAAGGGATGCGCCGATGTGATCGAAAGACTGGTAACTTGATGTTCCTGAGCGCAACTATGCGCACTGTCAGCGTTTGCAGTCATGAGCGCGCATGGAGGCCGCGGGGCACAGAGTGCCCGCGGAGAGGTGTGAGAAGTCCATAGATATGCCGGATTCTGCAGTTCGTCTTCTAAGTTTCCTGCCTAACGTTCGCTGAAGATGACACTACTCGTGTCATGGGGAGCCGACATTACTCCGCCGTGGATTTCGTGTTGTAGGTGTGGTGTTCCTGCGGGAGAGGATGTCGATAATATGTATGTCCGAGGAACAAAAGCCTCAATTCGATGGCGGATGCTAGGGCGCTGTTTCGTCTCCGAATTGCATAAAGGTTCGGATCAATCGCACAGCCGCCACGAAGCCTTTCGGAAGACGATCCTCAGCTTCCCCGGGATGACGCGATGCAAGTAGTCACAGCAATTGCTTGACAGCACCATCCGCGAGTCGGACCCAGAGTATTTTAGACAATTAAATTGAGAAGACGCAAGTGCCCAGGCCGTCCCCGAAACGACTCGGATGATATCGCGAGCTGGTCCTTCCGTGTACCGACCAGAGGAGGGACGCCGACTTCCCGTCGGGACAGGGGTTTCTGAAGATTTGGAGCGTTTATTTTCAATATTAGACTGTTAGATCGTGGCAGTTCCCAGATTCCTCAAGTGTTTCCGCCCCTAAGTAGGAATGTCCAACCCGAAGATTACCGAAGGACCTATCCCTTTCGTCGTCCAAGGAGAGACCCACTCGACCTGGTACAAGCTCGTAGGAGACCTCACTTCCGGAAGTCGACGCCCTCCACTAGTAGTTTTGCACGGCGGTCCTGGCTTCTCGCATGATTACCTGCTTCCGTTGATCGACCTGGTGTCGCTCGACCCCTCCACCACAATCATCTTCTACGACCAGCTTGGCTCCTGCCGTTCAACCAATCTCCCCGACAAGGACCCCTCGTTCTGGACGATCGACCTTTTCATCTCCGAGCTCGAGAACCTGCTCAGCTATCTCGGCATCACCGAATCGTTCGACCTCCTCGGTCACTCATGGGGTGGCGTTCTCGCCGCCGAATTCATCGTCCGCCGCGCACCGCGCGGGCTACGGCGCCTCGTGCTCGCCAACACACTTGCGTCTGCGAAACTGCGCAACGAAGCGGTCAAACGACTCTGCACGACGCTCCCTGAGGATGTGCAGGAGAAGATCCGCACGCATGAGCAAGCGGGCACGACGGACGCGCCGGAGTACAAGCAAGCCATGTTTTCGTTTTACGCCAAGTTCGCGTGCAGGGTTGAGCCCTTTCCTGAACAGGTGGTTTATTCCATCCAACAGTCGGATCTGGCAGGCGGGAGTGTACTAAAGGGAATGTCAGTGTTATCCACGATTTTTTGTCTTATCCTTGTTAGTATTGACGGAAAAAACGCAGAATGAAGAACGGGTTTGATAAAGAATGGGATATCACGGACCGAATTCATCTCATACGCGTACCCACGTTGCTCGTGAGCGGGGAATACGATTATATGGCGGAAGAGGCCTGCTTGCCGTTCTTTCGTGGAATCGAGAAGATAAAATGGGTGAAGTTCGCACAGTCAAGTCATACACCGCATGTCGAAGAACGCGAAAGATATATGAAAGTATTGAACTCTTTCCTGCTTGACGACTAGGAAGGCGATCTTTTTAGACATATTGTACGGTCCCATTCGAATCTATTTGCTTGGTTCCTTCTGCACAAAGACCGGAGAGAAAGCGGGAGAGCTGGGGAGGCTCTGTATGTCGAATATGTCCTTTCTCCATGGTAGTCAGCTGTACAATAGTAAATATTCAAAGAGTTGAAGACTGGAAGCGAAAAGTGTTGGGGAGTTACGTAATGTATTGAATTAAGGGCGCTTAGTATAGTGTTCAAATCGGGACTCGCTAAAGCCTATGCTAGTCTTCTTTAAAGCTTGATCACTTGCGAACAAGATTCATACACGGGGTGAACTCTCCCGCCTCTAGTCAAGCTCACAAAGCCCGACAAACTATCCGAGCGCATGTCAGGAACCAATGGAAGGTGTACGAAGCGACCGATTTAGCAGACTCGGTAAAGTCTGCTTTGTGAGATATTAATATTGTCATTCGTTTGACACGGTTGCATTGCGTCAAAGCTTCAAGTTTCGCATGCTGACCGGTTGCTTTCCTTTACTTCCTCTCCGTGTCCTGTGTTTTCTTGCGCCAGAGCTCTATGCATACGATGGAAAGGACCGTTGACGGGAACCAGGCCTTTGAGCCTGAGACGGAGCTCTGGGTCCCTTTCAAGACCCGCTCCGACGCTCTCTTAGCACAAATGCTACTCCAGCACGGACTGTCGAAGATTCATTTCAATCTACTCATGTGTATCCTACTGGAGCCGTCGTTCTCTCTAGAGGATGTTACCTTGCGGAACGTGACCGACGTCGATGTGTGCATCTCGGAGCACCGACGAAACTTGGCTGAAAGGCGAAGTCGCGCTTGCTCGCTTACACTAGGACATTCAGCGCCCATAGGCATGCCATCTATCGTCCTGGACCTCACTCTCGACCGGATGCTCGAGGACTCGGTTCACTTTAGCTACGAGGTGGACACCCCAGCCGATACCGCACCCGAGGACGCCGCAGAGACAAAGACGTCTGTTCCGAGCAACTGGCGAGCCGACATGGGGCGCATGTGCCTCGTGCACCGCACCTGGACAGTCCACGCACAGCACGCACTCCAGCGTCGCACTATTCTCACAAGCCGAAAAGCGCTACACAGATTCGCGCACAGCCCGGCGTGCAATGTGGGCGTGCGTGAGTTCGCGTACAAGATCGACAGGACGGACGCCTGTACGATGTCCTACAAAAGATCAGTGGCGCAAGAGCACTGGATCACGCTCGCGTCTGTCTTATCACGCCTGGCGAATCTGCGTTTCTTGTGTCTGCGAATCGAGTCCACACACATAGCGGACCTGGCCGGGCTCGACCGTGCCATAAGTGCTATCGGCGATTTGTCATCTTTGGAGGGCCTGTGGCTGATATCTCCCCACGACCATATCCCGTACCTGCCTCACCTCTATGCGGCCGTTTCGAAGCTCAGAAACTTACGCTTCCTCTCCATTTTCAATTGGACGTGTCCCCGCAAGGGCAGAGCCACTAAGGACCCCGTACCAGAGAACGTCCTCGAGTTGACGCCTCCGCCACACCTCAGGACGCTCCAAATCCGCGACGGCTACCTGGTAACCCCGACAGAGTACCTCGCCTGGCTCTTCCACCCACGCGGCAAGTACCGCCCGGACACTCTCGACCTCCAGATCACCTTCTCGCGACAACGACCCCCCGCAGACTCCACTACTACCGCATACCCCGAACAACCGCACCTCCTCTCAGCGCTCGTACCGCTCCTCCCCTCACTCTCCACGCTCATACTCAAGTTCTTCTACCTCGACACGAGCAGCGCGTCCATCACCACCGTACACGACGCGGACGTGCAAGCGATCCTCGCCCGCGCGACCGCTCTGCGGCGCGTGCGCCTGTACCGGCTGCGTGGGGGCGTGGGTGTGGGTCCGGGTCCGGGTCCGAGTCCGCTCGTGCTTCCTGCATCGCTCGAGGAGATCCACGTGCACTTCGCGCACGTACCCGTGAACTGGCGCGCGCAAGACCGGCGGCTGCACGCTATGCTGAGCCCGTGCCACGCGACGCTGCGTTTGCGGCGCGTCGTAGTCAGCGCAGGTGACGGGTACGGGGAGCTTAACGGGCTCGGGGCCATGGTGATTGCGACGAATATGCCGAGAACGTGTGAGCTCTGCGCAGAGCTCGGGCTTGCGTTTGTCCCGCTTACCGATGTGTATCTCAACCGATATGTCGTCGATGCGTTGTTGTAGTGATAATAATATTAGCAGCATCCATAACTACGAGACTTGTGTGATGAAGATGCTGTTTTATTTACCAAAGCGATACTAATGCAAGCGTTTGTACAACAAGATGAATCCGGATCCTTCACGGCAGATACAGTAAGCGGGACGATGAAACATGCGAAAATACAGGGAAATAGTAGTTAGGTGTTTGATGTACACTTTTGCACAAGAATAAAATAATGATTGTTGCCTTTCGACGACTATTCATTGAAGCCTGGAGCGTAGTGCAACCTGGCTCCGGAAGGGAAGATCGCCTGCAGCTCCTGATGGTGGTCCTCCGTGACCTGTAGACACTCGCTGATAATCAGCTCTTTGAACGCAGCCACCTGCCCGCATTCCGCCGCCCGCAGGCGTGAGGCGATCGTCCGCACGACGGCGTCGCCCGTCAGGTTTTGGCACTTGGAGAACTCAAGGCACGTGAGGCGCGGCAGCGGCGGCTCACGTAGCGGGGCCGCTCCCCCGTCAACTGAACCGCCGACTTGGAGTGCACGGAGTACGTTGTCCGACATGTCCGAGGCGACGATGCGGAAGGTCTCGAGGTGCCCGAGGCGCGCGAAGAGCCATTTGAAATCTTTCGTGCGGAGGTCCGCGTAGTCCATGACGAGCTCGCGGATTGGCGGCGGCTTGTGGCCGAAGAAGCGTCGCAGGCCCATGCCCGTCGCGTGGTCCGTCCATGGCGAGCGCGAGAAGTCGTGCGCTTCGTCGTCGCTGTCGCCCGGCTCACTCTGCACCGGGAAGTTGTACACGTCTGCAGAGTTGATGTGCACGAGCGAGAGGACCTGCAGCTGCGGAGCGGAGAGATGTGAGAGTATGCAGCGCGAGGAGCAGATCCCGCGGACACAGAGACGACGCAGGTTCGGAAGCACGGCAGGAGCGAGAGAATGGCAATCAGGGCGGTACTCGGGGTCGTGTAAAAGGAAGTGCTCGCTGAAATTCGACAGCTCAAGGCTCTCGAGGGCAGGGAAGGCAGAGAGGAAAGGAACGGCTTGGTGCATGGGGAAATCGCATTCGGGGCTACCGTTCATAAGTGCGAGAGACGTGACGGTCGCAAACGGTGCTACTTGCTCCGGAGGGGGTAAGCATCGTACACCTAGGACGTAGATTTCTTTCAAGCGCTCCTTGTCCGCAGCCTGAAAATTCTTTGTCTGAAAGACGTTCCTGCCACCCCTCCACGAAAGTGGACTATCCGGGAGTGAGACATCACCCTGCGCGTCACTATCCAACGGCTTCCTCGGCGTGAGCGTTATGAGTAGCGACTCGAGGCATGGCGAAGCTCGGTCCGTCGTGGTCAGGAAACGCATACGCGACTGGAGGAAGGACACATTCCGCCAGCGACTCACACCAGCAAGCGCATACGAGAGCATCGGGAGCACCGAATCATGGCGACGCGTGTCGAGAGCGATGTCGAGCGGGAGCGTCGCAGAGCGCGAGAGCCACAGAGCTGACTTCTCCTGCAGCCTCCGCGGGTCGAACTTGGCATCACTGAGCTGCAGGTGGTGCCATAGCGAGGGCAGATCGGTCATGATTGCGCGCCACTGGCAACTCACGGTCGAGAGGACCGAGGCGACATCCGGGTCGTCCGCTACGCAGAACGAGAAAATGAGGATAAGCAGCTCGATGGGGAGCATGTCGAGTGGCGGTGGTAGTGAGACCCGGCTCGGCACGGGCATAACCCCCGAGTCGACCTCGACTACATCGAGATTAGCGGTGTGCTTTGTCGCCGGGACCTCCACGTTGTATGCGATGCGCTTCATCGGGGAGTGCAGCAGAGATACGTTGTTGTACGTGCAGCGATATGCTGTATGCGTCGGACTGGAGATTGTAATCATCGAAGGCAGCGTTAGGAATGAGACTTGCGGGCGCGAGACTAGCGTGTCAAGGCAGCTCTTATTGCGGTCGGCACGGAGGCAGTGACTGAGCGGCGAGGAATGGGTCGCCGAACAGTTGATGAAACCTCGGGTGCGGGGTCACCTTGTGAATTGGTCAAGGCTCGGGGCTGATGGTGTCGACCGTCGACTGAGTCGCACAAGAGCGCGAGCGGGTCGTATGACCCGTTGGCCTACGCGCACCCACATCAAGTGACCACCAATCACAACACAATACACTCACTCACTCCGGTGCAGACTCAGTTCAGTCGAGTTTGTATTTAAACAGGATGATCATACAGGAGGAAAGACATTGATCAGTTTACACGATGAGAGAGTATAATGGACAATCAGGGGAATACGAGATAAGGGACAAAGGCACAACCAGCATCGTGTCCGAAACAGTTCAGTCGCCATGGTTTTCATCAGCCCGAGCACATCAGACACGCTTCCTTATTCTCAAGGGAGCACATCAGTTTCTCCTCGGCCAGCTTGCGCTCACGTTCTCTCTGCAGTGCAGCCGCATACTCCGGGTCTTCTGCTATTTTCGATGTGCTGCCATCGAGCGAAAGCGGTTCGGGGTCGTCAGATCCTATGGGCCGAGGTGAGGGTGATGAGTAGTGGGAATGTGTTGGCGACGCGGGTGGCTCTGACACACGCGCTCCGCCAATACTCTTCGCGACGCTTGCTGGCGGTGTCGGAACAACAGTAGACTTTGTCGGTGTCGAAAATGCAGCCGCGTCGTTTGCAGCGCCCTGTTTCGCAGCAGCTTTTACAGCCGTCGCGTCAACGGTGAATTGGATCGCCTGCGCGGCAGGGCGCGTGCGCAGGTAGTACATTCCCGTCTTTAGACCCTTCTTCCAGCCGTAAAAGTGCATACTCGTCAGCTGCCCGTTCGTCGGCGCTTGCAGGTGCACGTTAAGACTCTGACTCTGGCAGATGAACGCTCCACGGTCCGCTGCCATGTCCAGAACCTTCTTCTGCGATATCTCCCAGACGGTCTTGTAAATCGCCTTCACGTCATCTGGAATACCGTGAATGCCCTGAACAGACCCATTGTGCGCAATGATCAAGTTGCGCATCTGCTCGTCCCACAGACCGCGATCGACGAGCTCACGCAGAAGCCAGGGGCAGACAACCTGGAACTCCCCGGAAAGTACCCGGCGCGTGTAGATGTTGCTCGTGTACGGCTCGAAGCACTCGTTGAAACCAAGAATCTGACTAGTCGATGCAGTAGGCATCGGCGCAAGAAGCAGCGAGTTCCGCAGACCCGTCTCAGCGATCTTCGCTTTGAGAGTCTTCCAATCCCAGAGGTCGCTCGGGACGACGCCCCAAAGATCGAACTGTAGCCTGCCCTGCTGAGCAGGGCTCCCCTTCCATGTCTTGTATGGACCGTCGACGGCGGCGATCTCGCTACTTGCCTCAAGCGCGGCGTGGTAGATCGTCTCAAAGATTTTGATGTTGAGTTCGCGAGCCTCGGGTGAGTCAAATGGCATACGCAATGCCATGAAAGTGTCTGCCAGTCCCTGGACACCAACACCAATGGGACGATGGCGCATGTTTGAGCGACGTGCTTCTTCGACAGGGTAGTAATTCACGTCGATGATGCGGTTGAGGTTGAATGCTACGACCTTGGCAACGTCGTGGAGCTTATTGAAGTCGTACTTCTTGCCACGAATGAAGGACGGGAGGGCGATAGACGCAAGGTTGCAGACAGCGGTCTCTTCAGGGGAAGAGTACTCAATGATCTCGGTACAAAGATTAGACGACTTGATGGTGCCAAGATTCTGCTGGTTAGATTTACCTGCATATACCATCGGTAACTATTCGTTATAATAGCTGCAAGAACACGTACGATTGGAAGCGTCCTTATAACACATAAAGGGCCCGCCGGTCTCAATTTGAGACTCGAGAATAGCGTACCACAGCTTCTGAGCCTTGATAACTTTCTTTGCGCGTCCTTCATTCTCGTATTGAGCAAAGAGGTTCTCGAACTCCTCCCCCCAGACTTCATGAAGACCTGGAGCTTCGTTGGGGCAGAAAAGCGGCCAGTCACCATCTGCCTCTACTCGCTTCATGCTGTAGAGGCGTCAGACACGGCTAGCGAAGTTTCAAAATGGGCGCTGCTTACAAGAGGTCAGGAATCCAGAGAGCATAGAAAAGATCACGGGCGCGGGACTCCTCCTTTCCATGGTTTTTGCGCAGATCAAGGAAGTCAAAGACGTCGGCATGCCACGGCTCGATGTAAATAGCGAACGCTCCAGGCCGCTTGTTACCACCCTGGTCCACATAACGAGCAGTAGCATCGTATGCGCGAAGCATGGGCACAATACCGTTCGAGTAGCCATTGGTACCCGCAATGTAAGATCTAAATTATTCTAATTAGTGTTATTCCCGGTCGATCAATCAAGTGACTTACCCGGTTGCACGAATACAGTGAATATTAAGACCGATTCCTCCCGCGGTCTTACTAATCATAGCGCATTGTTTAAGCGTATCGTAGATCCCTTCAATGCTGTCATCCTTCATACAAACCAAGAAGCAGGAACTGAGCTGAGCGTTGGGAGTGCCGGCGTTGAAAAGGGTGGGGCTTGCATGCGTGAAATAACGCTCCGACATGAGATTGTATGTTTGGATTACTCGGTCAATGTCGCGGCCGTGGACACCAACTGCGACACGCATGAGCATATGCTGAGGTCTTTCTGCAATTTTGCCGTTAAGCTTTAGGAGGTAGGATCGTTCAAGGGTTTTAAATCCGAAATATTGATAATGGAAGTCGCGATCATAAATGATGGCCGAATCCAGAAGAGCGGCATTTTCGCATACGATCTCGTACGTCTCCTGTGAGATCAATCCAGCGGGCTTATTGTTTCTCGGATTAACTGAGACATCATTAGGGATGAAGACGAATGAAAAAGTATTGCGACGCACTGTACTGGTATAGGTCAGATATGACTTGCGAGAAACTCTTCTTGGTCTCCTTGTGAAGGTTGGAAATAGCAATGCGAGCGGCAAGGATAGCATAGTCGGGATGCTTGGTCGTGAGGTACGCGGCTGTCTCCGCGGCAAGGTTCTATGCATTTTCCGAGTAAGGGCATGCCCAGTGTATTAGGGTCGATAAACGCTAGACGCACATCAAGTTCCACGGTCGTGACACCCTGGTAAACTCCCGCGATGACCTTCTTCGTGATCCTTCGAAAAGTGTCAGAGAGAACAGTGGCGAATGTTCCGAGAAGTTACTCACTCGATTGGCTCAACGTGTTCTGGGTCTAGGCCATAGCACAGTTTCGCGATGCGGGCTGTGATCTTAGATAGAAGACATGAGGGCGCCGACTGATGCGGCACATCGACCAACGCGTACCTTGTCGAAAGCGACGCGCTCCTTGCGTCTAGTGAATGAAGCAAGTGACGCGAAGGGTGAAAACGCGCTCTAATGGACGCGTCGAGCACTGTAAGTTACGTACCCGTCTGCGCGACGCCAGTCAAAAAAGTGTAATAGAGCCAAGATATGCGCGCAGCGACTCACCTCGCTTGAAAACGTAAGCCATCCCGTTTCGCTGTGTTCCACACGGAGCGGAATGAGTCTAAGAGGAAGTAGGAGGAGCGAGGGATGGTTGTGGTGAAGTGAAGAAGGAGGAACAGCCGCGACGCGTCCATTATAAATGGATCGCGATTATTAAAAACCCGGTTTCGGCATCTTTCGGTCGGAGTTCGAAAAAACTGGGACAACCCTCCTTAAATTATTAGACAGGTAAATGAAAAATACCAAGTAAACGCACATCGAGCCCTGCTACACTTTCAGGTTGTGTGGAAAATATTTACACGCATTTCATTCGGGAGGAATTTTCATGGTAGAAGGGACCCATAGGTTTCGCGTCTTAGCCTTGGGAAAGTTACGGCAGAACAAAACACGCACGTGACTAGACCACGTGATAGACCAAACCACGGTTCGCGTCCTTGACGCTACTTTCGCGCGTACAGCCGAGTCACCGTGTTCTTGATTCGTCTGCCGCACCTCGCGCCCGCGTTTTTGCTCCTTTCGTCTCTCCGTCAACAGGGTTACTTATTCCGGCTCCGTCGAATCGAGTCGAGTCGAGTCAGACATCCCCGACATGTCCAGCGCCAGGCACATACACACCGTTGACCCTGTATATGCCCCTCCTGTACTCCGCGCTCCGTCTCCCACAGACACAATAAGTACCGAGTATGGCCCGGACGAGACGTCCATATCCGACCTTACACTGACCGACGAGGAGTTCGCGAAGCGCGTCGACGAGGAAATTGGATTGCGGAAAACGAAGTGGTCGGACTCTGGGGTGGTCAAGTCCATAATCCTTCCACGGACGAATGACAGCAAGGAGGAGGCAGGTGAGCTACCCATTCACTGCGCGTCGCGCCACCCCGTTTCCCCTATATGTACACGCTCTGTTTAGCCGCTCACCAAAGCCTGCTCCTACCTTCTAGCCATGTTCGAGCGCGTCATGGCGAACCTCCGCGGAGAGGTCAAAGCGCTTGAGGAGGAAGAGCTCTTTGAGTCTGTCTCTCTCAAAAACCCTGGACCAGCTTTCGCGCAGGAACCTACACCCCGTGACATCGATATCATTATGCAAAGCATGCTCCCTTCATCTAATACTGGGGGAACTGCCCGTGGCTTCGCGTCGACAGAACCGAAAGCTAACGGAGATTATGGCAGTAGAGTCATGGGGCAGCGGAACGTGAACCTGGGCAATGGATTTTGACTAGGGATGCTGCATTTTTATGTTTTGCTCAGTGTCCGTCGCCGTGTACGCTACGTGGCCTTGGTGTGTTTACTTGTAACTCAGTGTATAGCAGAGCGAGACGGGTCTAGATCTTTGTAAATCGTATTCCCCTGTATTTTTGAAGATAGATAGCTTGTATTCTAGTCATTGGTATAATACACGACCCCCGAGGGTTCGCCAGCTCCTTATTCAACTGAAACCATAGCCCAAGCGGAGGAGGCTTGAAACGATCGACGATTTAGTTACGTAAGTACTTATATTGCACCTGCATCTGTCAGCATCCGTAACGTGTGACCACGGTAAGATTCTGCCCAAGTGTGCTCACCGGACCTTCACAACTGCGACGAAGTCCACGCACCGACATGGCGAGTCTTATCGTTGTCTGATCTGGGTCATCCATCTTAACGTTTCGTTTCTTCGCAGAGGCCAATTCTTCTTCAAGGTAAACGCTCACAAGTCTATTATGGCTACAGTGTAAATTTCTGACTATCCTTTACTTCGTAAATGCAGGACACGAGCGTTCGCTGACACAGATCAAGTTCAACAAGGAGGGCGACTTGCTCTTCTCTTGCTCAAAAGATCAAATCATTAACGTCTGGTTCTCTGATAACGGCGAGCGACTGGGGACGTATGACGGACACAACGGTACCGTTTGGACGATCGACGTGGACTGTGCGTGCCCCCGTTCTCTGAATTGAAGAAAAAGATGGAGATAATGACTTATAAAATCACAGCAAAAACGAAATTCCTTGTGTCTGGCGCAGCCGACAATACGATGAAGCTCTGGGAGGTAGCGACGGGCATCTGCCTGTACACCTGGGACTTCCCGACGGCGGTCAAGCGTGTGGCGTTCAGTGAAGACGACAACCAGATCGTGTGCATTACAGAGCAGCGCATGGGCCACCAGGCCGCAATCCGAGTCTTCAATATCAACCGCGAAGGTGATGGGAGGAACCGTGCGTAGACTTATTCACTCCTGATACTCTATATGCACTTTTTTTTTACATGCCTGGCATATGTCTGACGCCGAGCTGCAGAATCCGAAGAGCCGGCGACGATGTTCAACCCGATCGGCTCGAAGCCGACTGTTTGCACGTTTGCGCACACGCCCGATCGTATTCTTACCGGGCACGAATCCGGGAAAGTGGCACTTTTCGATGCGAAGACGGGTGATGAGGTGCTGAATAATGAGCGTGCACATATGGATATCGTGACGGACCTCCAGATCGCTCCCGACCGCTCGTACTTCATTACTAGTAGTAAGGACAAGACGACGCGGGTGAGTATAGACTTACCGCTATGTCATTATTCCGGCGTCTGACGGCCCTCATTCTGTTTTGGATTAGTTACACGATACAAGGACGCTCCAAGTGCTGAAGACATATGCGACCGAGACACCACTCAATAGCGCCGCCATTGCCCCACTCAAACCTTACGTAGGTTATTTCTCACGTCTTAGTAGATTCGGCCATTGAAGAAGATTTTTCTTTATCTAGGTTCTCCTCGGAGGTGGACAAGATGCGATGAGCGTCACTACTACATCGTCGCGGCAGGGTAAATTCGAGACGCGGTTTTGGCACAAGGTTTTCGAAGAGGAATTAGGGCGGGTAAAGGGCCACTTCGGTCCCGTCAACACGTATGTCACGTTGCTTGCCGTGTTTGCTCTGCTCTTATTTACTCACACTTCACAGCATTGCTGTCCACCCGTCTGGGAAGTGCTACGCATCCGGGGGAGAAGATGGTTTCGTGCGTGTGCACCACTTTGACGAGAGCTACTTCAAGGCGAGGCCGTACGGAGACCTCGAGCTCGAAGACTGATTTAATTCAAGCTGATTTTGGCCAACAACGACGAGATGGTCGTGTGTAAAAGTACATCACAATCGGTATATGTATCGATTTACTTGTCCATTCTGTCTCCCACTTTTTCGTCTTTCTGTGCTGTGTCCCTGTCTCATTTAGTTGCAATTGTACGTGTTTGCTTGATGATGGCATTTCTTTCCAAGTCGCTGCACGCCAGAACGGCCGCCTGTCCTGGTGCACAAACCTTTATTGTTCATCAATCCACCATGACGCACATCTCCGATCCGACTCCAGACGGGAGCGACATACACCTGACGATCTGCTTGGCCTACATCATTGAAACACCAAACTCAATGCGGGCTTTTTTTATAAAACCAGCGCCTCCAGACCCGCCCACGAGATAAGCTTCCGTAGCCTATGGAAAAGGACTAGAATGGAAAATCGCGGCGGCCGTCATAAGTTCTCAACCCACTCCACTAGCAACGCCTTCCCCAGGTTCCTCCACGCTCTGCTGCGGATGGAGCCGGAGCAGTGAGTCTGAGTAAATACGCGACATACACTCGCCGGGGCGTGGTCTCCCAATGAGCCCGAGTCTGCCGTAGCTGCGCAATTTGGAGTCACACGTTCAGCGTATTCTCGTAAGGTTAACAGGCGTTCAGCGGTTCCGGAGGAACCAGGACGACATTTGATTGTTGTTCTTTCCATGGTATTTTTAAAAGAAGGTTCGGCTGATAAGCTGCTCTGCCTCAAACCATAGCCAGGAACGATCAAACCACCGCGTTATCACCATCCGTAGGTCCGTTGGCGGTGCATCTGAGAAATATACCGAACCACTCGCGCTTTCACGAAAGCTCCAAATTGTTTCCGGTAACGACACATGTGTGAATAACTAAGTTCTGTAAAAGCGGGAGGAAAGGACCCGCTTGTTGTTTAAAGACGAAACAGGAGCCGCCGGCGCCTCAAAGGGGGAAGTTCAAAAGATCCCAGAAGCTCACCCCATCCGCAGCTTCCGAGTAGTTAGCGACCTTCTTCACACATAGGGGGGGACCTACAATTGGAGGGGAAGGCGATGAATTGAAGGGGCAGATACCGAACTTGAAGTGTGCTGTGATCCGGATGTGTGGAAGCCCTTCAGGCTTCCCACTGCGGTCGGTGCTACAGAAAGAGCGAGACGTCCATTTCGCCTGGATATATGATATATCACATCGTCGTTCTGAAATAGGCTGGAGTCTCATAAATTGGCTGATATGCTTTTGTATTTGCACATCCTTGTTGTGAGGAGCCGTTCAAGTCAGTGCCTAATGAGGCGGTACGGCTGGATGCGGAGGCACACGCTTGTGATAGTCCGCCACGACGCCACTATCGCAACACTTTTTAGGCTTCCACCATTTGCACAAAGACCCTGGAGCGCTGAAGGTAGATTGTTTGGGCGCCTGATGGCGAGGATAAACTGGATTGATTCCGTAGCTCTGGTGGCGGCACAAAGACGACGATCAGCAAAAGAGATCCGGGGATGGCTCATCTCGATATTTCTGGGACTGGTACTCTGCGAGTCGCTGCAGGCTGGGAACATTCGGTCGAGATCCCGGTAACTCCTAACTCCTTGCTGCTGCCACGGCCCACGGATGCCACGCGTCCAGTGCACTGCACCCGATATTATTGCTATCGTCTGCCTGCCGCATAGCGCCTACTCTGAATCTTGATGTCAGATGGAGCTGCCTCGCTATGAGAACCGGAACCGGAATCGCTACTCGTTGCTCCTCCCCGGGCGGCGCCACGGATGTGAACTTCGTCCTCTCCTTGGAGCTAATCGTATTTTCTCGTCTCCAACTTCCGCCGATGCTCTTTTCTTGTTCTCCCATGAGCTGCGGCTGGCGGAAGAGGAAGACGAGTGCGGTGCAGGAATCACAAATTCACAATAGTCGTGGCTCGGCTCGCCAATGGCTTGGTCTCCTCTCCTGGGCCTTACTCATTTTGCATTGTCGGCTGCCGAAGGCTGCTTCTTTCGTCTACTCCTAGGAGCTACGGCACAAATAGACTCAAACTGTTCTTCGCGAGCTTGCCCAATATAGTCCCCTGACGAGCTATGATTGTTAACGACGGTGACGCAACAGCCACACAAGCATCCTATATAAACTCCCCCTGCTGCTGTCTACTCCAACAACCTATCTGAACTCGCCCACCCGCTCAACTCCATCCTAGATCCACCACGGGTTCCCTACAGTCTAAAGCTCGGTCCGCCATGACACACCACCACCACCATCACCACCACCACCGCGCCGCCATTAAGGCGCTCCCCCTCGCGACGCACTTCGAAGGCGCCGGCTTCCTCGCGAAGGACAAGGCGCGCGTTGCCAAGTTCCTGCAGGGCATCTCCCCACACGGCCCGAACGCAGTTCGCGTCTCCGGCAAGAAGTCTAGCTTCGCTGCGAGCTCTACCTCGGCTGGCGACACTATTGACGTCACCGATGCCGCCGTCACGTACACTGCGCAGGTTGGTGTGGGCTCGCCCGCAACTAACTACACCCTCCTGTACGTGGTTTTATTAGCTCTGTGTTGTGATGTGTACGTTCTGATAAGAGTTGCTATTTTTATCTTGTAGGATCGACACTGGGTCCTCCAACACTTGGGTCGGTGCGGGCACGGCGTACAAGAAGACGAGTACGTCCAAGGACACGGGCGATACCGTCAATGTCAGCTATGGGTCTGGCTCTTTCAGCGGTGAGGAATACACCGACGAGGTCTCCCTCGGTGAAGGTCTGGTCATCCAGAGCCAGAGCATCGGCGTCGCGAGCTCTGCTCAGGTGAGGCTGTCCAGCTGAATACACTCTTTACACCCACGCTAACCTTATCATTTAAAGGGGTTTAGTGACGTTGACGGCATCCTCGGCATCGGGCCCGTCGACCTGACAGAGGGCACCGTCTCCGGTACGCAGCAGGTCCCGACCGTGACGGACAACCTGTTCAAACAGGGTACGATCTCGAGCAACTCGGTCGGGATCAGCTACGTGCCGACGACGGAGAGCACGAACGTCGCGAACGGGAAGCTCACGTTCGGCGGGACGGACACAGACGAGTTCACGGGCGAGCTGACCTTCACGCCGATCACGTCGACGAGCCCCGCGGGCGAGTACTGGGGGATCAACCAGAGCGTCACGTACGGGACAGACACGGTGATCCTGCAGGAGACCGCAGGGATCGTTGACACGGGCACGACGCTGCTGTACCTCGCGACAGACGCGTTCAACGCGTACCAAAAAGCTACGGGCGCGACGCTCGACAGCACAACAGGCTTGCTGAAGATCTCGAGCAGCCAGTACGACAACCTGCAGTCGCTGTTCTTCTCCATTGGCGGGACGACGTTCGAGCTGACTGCGAACGCGCAGATCTGGCCGCGCTCGTCCAACTCGGAGATTGGTGGCGATGAGGGGTCGATCTACTTGATTGCCGCTGACAACGGCACGAACAGCGGGAGCGGGCTCGATTTTATCAACGGCTTCACCTGGCGTGCGTTTTGCTTTCCTTTCTTGTCATCCTGCCCGAAAATGTACTGAATAGGAACCCTTTTTTCTACAGTGCAACGCTTCTACACGGTCTTCGACACTGGGAACAAGCAGGTCGGCATTGCCACGACCGCGAACACGGATGCAGAGACCAACTAGGCTCTCCGTTCGCTCTGGTGGTTTTATGCTTTACGTTCAATGGACTCTTTCTATCTAAACAAATGATCCCGCTTTCAAATAATGGACACGGACAGAATCAGAATTCAGAATCGATCGACCCTGCTCTCCAGATCCGTTGTGATGACTTCGGCTATACCTGTACTGTCTGCGCCGTTGCGCGCGCATCCGTTGGTTTGTGTGTAGAGGCTGCTGTGTACTTAAGTAGGAAGTGCGAAAACCAGAATATAAAGTGTAATTTGGTGTATATTTTTGTGTGATCGTGATAGTGCAAATAACTTGAGCTTAGGTAGTTGTCATGCGTGGACTTCATGTGTATCGCAGGCTACAAAGAATAAGGACATGCCTTCACTCCCGAACGGACAGCAGCCAGATTACCAGCGCGTTTGTAGCAGTCGAGTGCTGTGTCGTGAATGTACTGTCTCAAGCCTCAAGCCTTCAGTAGGTTTCATGAATCGAATGGGTTCTGTTGTAGTCGGGTGCTGTGCTGTGAGGTGCGGCGCCGGGACTCGGTGGTTTGCAAGCGCGGGCTTCTGGCCTCTTGATGTCGCAGATTGAGTGGGGTTCTACAGTAGTCGGTTGCTGTGTCTTGTTCATGTTCTAGACACTCACTGATCTTCTGGCTTCTGGCTTATCAGACCTTGTGAGGCGAGAGGCTCCGCCGTAGTCGACTGTCAGATGCTGTGCTTTGCGGGGGGTGGGCGGCGGTACTCAAGCTTCTGGCCTCGTCGTTTGGGTTTCTTGGGTCGAGCGGTTCCACTACCGTAGTCGGGTGCTGTGCTGTATCCGGGGGTGGGTGTATTCCAGGCTCTGGCCTCTAGGTTCCGATTGTACAATAGTCGGATGGCATGCTCCGTTCGGGATACATCAGGCTTCGGACCCTCGGGGTTTCATCAATCCAGGTGTCCTACAATAGTCGAGTGCCGTGCTTTGTCGGGCTTGGTGGTCTCTCGAGTCGAGTGCCAGAGGGTGATACGTCAGGCTTCTGACCAATATTAGTATTAATAGCAAGTTTCGTGGGAGGGTTGTGTATATCTAGTTGCCGAAACCAACGTCATCGACTCAAAACAGACGAGTGAATATTGAATAGGAGGATTAGTCCCAGACCTCCTTAGGTGCGACCCCTACCAGTACTGGTATCTGCGCGAACTTGCAATGGCCCGTTTCTTGCCGTTCCTCGCGGAATAGTACTGGCAAAGTCTTCAATTAACAATGGGCTCAAGAGCGGTCACTGACGTCCATCAACACGGAAAGAGTGAACATCACTTGTATGTACAAGTGTATTGCCGAATCAGCCGATAGTGTTGGTAAGTGGTAGCAATATGAACCAATTGTATGACCTATGATCTGATCACAGTGGGCCCGGTCAGTGACTCGTGTTCTCTCCATATCTTGCTAGTAGCGCCACGGATCCCGACGCCCGGTGTTGGCGGTCAAGTTATAAGCAGCGGTACGTAGTTTCGATTGGCTGAGAGCGGCTTTGAGACTCGCGGTGGGCTGACATTTAATTGATGTTGTAGTATTTTTTCCCAAATGGTGTTACTACGCCACAGTACGATCTCGATGAAACATTTATCAGATAAGATGCGAAAAACCGTGTCAATCGGACCTTGATGAGATTGCAGAGCGTAGTAACGGCAAAACCCCTCCGAGTGCCGACTGGCTGCCCGCGGCGGCATAGGTACTTAAACGCTTGCAACCTCTTTCCAAACTTTCATCAGCCATCCCTCTCTCAGCGTACAGGCCACTACAGCACCGTCGATAGTCTGCAGACATGACCGCGATGGAGACCCAGCCCCCCATCCAGACCCTCGAGCACCATGCCGCCCGCGATGATGCTGCCACAGACACCGTCCGGGCGGCCGTTGTGCAGAAGTTGCGCGGTAAGCCCCCCGCACCTCCCGCTCCAAATGAGGTTGAAAACGAAGGGACACAGGAAAAGAGGGATAGCCGCTCTACCCTGTCTTCCGACGTCATCTACGTACGTTTCTCGTTGCCGACTTTGTGTCTGGCGGTTTTTTTGATTGTCGTGTTCGCTTTTATCGACCGCTAGGTTGAGTGGGAGAAGGGCGACCCGCGCAACCCGGCAAACTTCTCGCGCACGCGCAAATGGATCTTCACGTTTATCGTCTCGGCGTTCACCGGGCTGTCCGGTAGGCCCGCTTCACCCGTCCACGGTTCTCTCGCTAACATCCGCCCCTTGATACTGAAAAGCTGCCGCGGCGTCGACATATGCGATCGGCTACACGAGCATGACGCATGACCTGGACTGCACTGTTTTCCAGGCGACAGTCGGCTTTAGCATGTATGCGCTCGGTTTCGGCATCTTCCCGCTGTTCCTTGCCCCGTTCAGCGAGGAGTTCGGGCGCCAGCCACTCTACGTCGCCTCCGCGCTCATATTCCTACTGATGCACCTCGCCGTTGCTCTGTTAGTATTTTCATTATTAAAATCGGTCAACACTTTTTGCAGTCCCCCCTGAACTCTCTCTCTTTAAACTCTATCTACACTGTCTAATACATCACGAAGGGCAAAGAACGTGCAGTCGGTCATTATCTTCCGTTTTATCTGCGGCGCAGCCGCTTCGACCGGCTCGACCATGGTCGGTGGCACGATCGCGGACATATGGGCACCGCATGAGTAAGCTCTTCTCCGTTTTTCGTATTTACTGGGATGCTCTTGATGCCAATACTGAAACAAACAGGCGCGGCGTGCCTATGGCGGTCTTTTCCGTCGCCGCCATGGCCTCTACCGGTATGGGCCCCGTCTTCGCTGGTTGGATCGAGATGGATCCCCACCTCGAATGGCGCTGGATTCAGTGGATCCACCTAATGTACGTCGTCGTCTGTCCCTCCTATCCTCCTAGCCAGATAACTCACTCCCGCCCCCCCCCCCCCCCCCGGACCGTGCAGGGTGACTGGAGCGCTGCTCGCGGTGCTGTTGCTGTTCCTGAAGGAGACGCGCTCGTCGGTGCTCCTGATGCGCCTCGCGCGCCGCATGCGCAAGGAGACAGGCGACGAACGGTACCGCGTCCGTGTCGAGGACGACCGTGGAAGCCTGCGTGACCTCATCCTTACCTCTTGCACTCGGCCGATCTGTAAGCGTATTCCTTTTTTAATAGCCCTTTTAGTCTCTGAGGACTCGTCCTGGCGATTTTTGAAGACCTTCTGTTCACTGAACCGATCGTTGCGAGCTTTAGTGTAAGTCATATTTTCCCCCTAATTTGCGTAGTCTGATTCTGACGAAATTTCGCGGAAATAGTTGTGGGTCGGTTTCGCCTGGGGCGTCCTCTACGTGTTGGTCGAGTACGTACTCCGTTTCACTTTCTGGTGTTACAAGTCGGTACTCAAGCCGCATGCATAGATCCATCTCGCCTGCGTTCCAAGAATTACATCACTTTAACATCGGCGAGGTCGGCACGGTGTTCGTTACCATGTTGTGCGTACTCCCCCCCAGCAAGTGTCTCTTATATTGAGAGATTAAGCTGACGCGTTGGCCTTCGGTCGCAGAATCGGCTCCATCCTCGGGTACTTGATGAACACGTTTTACCAGGAAAAGATGTACAAGTAAGTCCGCCAGAATTAAAGCATCCGGCAGCGCGGCCGCTGATATTTTTTCCTCAGGAAACATGTCAAAGCGCGGGGCCACGAGGCGCGGCTCTATGCCGCCTGCTTCGCTGCGGCGCTCTTCCCTGCGTCTATGTTTTTGTACGCCTGGACGGCGTTCGCGTCTGTCCATTGGATCGGGATGGCCATCGGCATCACGGTAGGGCGCTCCCGCTCCAGCTCAGGTCTTCTGATTTCCTAACTGTTATTATTTTTCGGGGGTCGTTGATAGCTGTTCATCTGGGCGATGTACATTATCTACCTCGCCGTATTCACATACCTCGCCGATTGGTCCGTTCCTCCTTTCCTCTTCGAGATGTGTGGATAGTCTGACGTTACTCCTTGCATGCGTACAGCTACGGCCCCTTCGCTTCCTCTGCGCTTGCGGGCCAGAGCCTCTGCCGTACGTCCTCGCCCTTTTCCATTTCGCACAGCAGAACGAACTGATCGACGTTTCTCCCCCCCCCCCCCAATAGGCAACCTTGCAGGTACGGTCTTTCCGCTATTCACGACGCAGATGTTCGCCCGCTTGGGCGTGCGCTGGGCGGCGACCGTCTTCGCGTGCGTCGCGCTCCTCATGGCGCCCGTTCCTTTCGTCGTGAGTGGCCGTTTCTCCCCCCTTCCCCCCCTCCACTTTTTATCTACTGCGAATATCAAACGTCGTGGGCGTACTAATACGCATTTCGCCCCTTGTCCAGCTCTTCCGCTGGGGTCCGCAGATTCGCGCGCGCAGCAAGTTTGCGGAGGCCGTGCCCGCGTTCGGCTCGTAGCCTTTCGAGAGAGAGGAAGTCGGTTTCGGACTCAAACAAGGTAGGGGGGGCAGGAATAGAAGTTGAGATCGAGACCGAGATCAAGACGAAGAATAGAAACATAGACAAAACGCTGGGGCGCAACAGCGTTACATTCTTCCCAGCGTACATTCATTTTAATTTTAACGGTTACAGATGGGGTGTTCTTAGTTCAGGTAGGGGACAGAGAATGGGGATGCTGTATTAATATAGAGCGTCCGTCGTTCAGGAGTGTGTCAGTCAGTTTAGAGTGTACTATCGGCTACGACGTGCAAGAGGGGGGGATGTCGAATTCCCCCCCCCTCCCCTCCCGTATCGTGTATTCGCGCTTATCATAATATAGAACCGTTTCCCAATTTTGTGATCTACTCAAATAAACGTCCTCATTCGCGAGTGTGCTAAAGTTTTGTTAAGAGGAGTACTCTGGGCATGGACCGTAGCGAACTCGTCTCCCAAGCCGCAAAAACGGATACTATCATATTGTATGCCCTCTCTTACGAAATCATATCCGAAACAAAAACTGCTCCCAAGCCGGAATTCATTTTACCAAAAAGAAAACAAGCAAAGATATTCATACACTATACAGCGGCTCGCGTGAATTCTTTCGATGCTGTTACTATGACGTGGAAGCCAGAAATCCAAAATTTGTCTGAGGATGTGACTTTGCAAGAGAGGGCACACGATGTTGGTTTTCAGCAACCCACGGCGCTTGTGAATGCACTCCGTAGCCAACTTGTGTCGTTTAACCAGTGGATAATCGCGCGAGAATTCAAGCGCGCACACAGGTAGTAAAAATTCTACGAAAATGTTTTTCCAACTCCGAGTGGCTGAGCCATTCCAAAACATCATCAACTTGCTCACATTCCAATACGCGATAGTAGAGACAGAGACTCGAGCGGAAGGAGGATACGAACTTTTGAGTTCCCTGCAGGGTTGGCAGGCACCACGGACTGGACGCTTTAATGTATGTATTCTTATAATGGTTGACTTTTTGCGGGCGGTAGATATTAAATCACTTTCTCTCCTTACACCCATAGATCTCCCCATTCAATATTGTAAATATTGTAGAACCTTTCCGGTTCCTAGTTCAGAAGCCACGGTAATTGAGGAGAGCCGAACCATTGGCTCACAGCTCCAACTTGACCCCGACTCGAGCATGGATCTGAGTTTGCGAAGACGGGGGCGACTGCAGTGGTTAATTAATTAATTGATCGCTGATCAAACCTCACACAGTAGACGCCAACCTCGACTCCCGAATCACCGGAACGCGCTATATGCTATGCGCTATGTACTAGTCGGCGCCGGCTTGCAGTTAATGTTGAAGAAGAGGACGATCGAGTGAGAGAGAGGAGTACGCGAAAATCCTGAAGATCTTGAACTCAAACTTTGAAACACTGAAACAGGGGGACGCGTGTTTCGGGACCGGCCCGGGAATCACGTGGCTCATTGTTTCTGACTGTGACGGAACTTTTGCTTGCTCGGAGGGAAGCTCTCCCTTGTCCTTTTTTTTTGTTTGGGTTACATGGCTGGCTACTGCTATGCTTTTTTTTCATGCCATTTACTTCTTTATGCTTCCTTCTTACATTCTTTCATTTCCCCCCTCTCTTCCAAGCAGCACGCGACGCCCCCACTGCAAGCCCAAACGGACTTCATGTACACCCGAGTCCAAGTCCAAACCCGGACTCCGGACCCCGAAACAAACGCACATTCGTTCGGAAATGAGCGTGTGCATATCGCTAAGTGAGCAAGTAAGCACGCGATTAAGTTCCGACTCGGAAGTGAAAGCCAAGCCACTGCGCTCGGAGGTGCCAAGATCTTCACTCTTCTCCGTTTGTTCTAACTTGAAGTTCCCTCCCTAATGGATTAACAGCACTGTGACGAACCCTACTATTGGCAGGCCCTGGGATAAAAAAAGAAGGACGCAGACTTCCTCTCCCGCCGGAGCTCCGCAGAAGTGCAACGCACATGGACGCACGCAGATATCTAAACCGCATTCCACCTCAGGCTCATTTTGAGGAAGGATCCCAGAAAAGAACATCCAAGTCCAGGTCGGTCCCACTCGCAGTCTTCGTGTTCTTTCCTGACCAGCCTGAGACATGTGGCGACCGGTCCCGGGCCGCTGGGGCAGGAACCCGAAGGATTTGATTGCGATCACGAAACGCATTCTCGGACACGAGGAAATGCGAAGACTGCGAACAAATTGTCTGTTGGTGGTGGGTTTTTCTGACTGTTGTCAGAAGTGCACGGTGAGGACCTCAAGATACAGTGAAGGAGTTAGCACTTAGCACATATGCAACCTCGCGGAGTGATCATAGGTCATTTTACCAGTGCCCAGCCCTTTTATCCGCCTTGTCTTCCGTTTACAGGACCTCATTTTCCTCTTCTCTTCTCTTCCCTTCTCTTCTCTTCGTTTCATCTCATCTCACCTCATTTTTTCTTTTAAATTTAATTTCATCCCACCGGCTGGTCCTCGTCACTGTAGGGCCATGGAGAGGGGGGAAGGAACGAAAACCTCGCCGAAGTTACTTTCCGGGCCAGGAGCGCGGGAGGACGACAACGACCAAATGGCTAAGGGCGTTTTCCAAAACCCTGTTTCTGGAAGCATTACACCGTGGCGTTATTGCCAAGAGGGGTATGTGTACAATGTCTGTTGAGTGCGAGAGGTCGACTGGACAACTGTGTGTTATTTTCTCCAGCCTTCGGGGCCACACCCGTGTGTACAGTGCACATCATACTAGCTAACGGCCTGCGCGCAGCGCCGGCTCCGAGAGCCCAGATCGATCCGGCCGCCTACTCATTCGGTCCTGGTGTGGCCGCGATGCATGCGTGGTACGTTTGTATTGTGGACGCGGCGGCTGCGGTGAAGATGAAATTGGACTACTACTGCACCGTACTACCCATCCTACCACTGTCGGACGCTGGCATTCACCCCGCACCCACTAAACTCCCGACGGCTTCTGCATCATTACCAATAGTACGTGGAGATCATTTAACTCCTTCCAATACACATTAGCCGGGCACAAGCAAAATCCCCTAGTGTTTCTTCAGTGCTCCGCCTTTCGTTTAAATAAAAAGGGAAACGTTAATTACGGTTATCGAACAAGCGTTTAAAGTTTAAACTCGTGTGGCTCGTGTGGCTAGGAAGTATAAAAGCAAATTACCAAAGCGTAGGTACTATCAGCATTACTACGAGGCTTCACACGACGGTAACACATGAAGTTGCTCCAAGTTCCGCACACGTACTGCGAGTCCTCTGGGCCACTTCTTTGTGGATCTTCCCCATCTTGTGTAAACTCCCGAGCCGACGGCCATAAATTCTGATGGAAATCGGGACGTAATAAGACGGATTACATACTCAATTTTTCAATGCGCTCGCCTAATACTCTAACATGTCGTAATTGGTTTTTCTTTCGCTGCACACAACCATTTGCCAGCGGCCCTCAGCCTTCTATTAGCCTCCCTTGGAGTCAACTCTTAGCATAAAATGTCATCGAGCGTCGGCACGTCAACATACTCCGAATCGCCACCCTCTCCTGGCGGCGAATATCCAAGAAAGCGCCCGAGGCCTAGTAGTGACTTGAATGATCGCGACTTCAAGTTCGAGCTTCCGGATCCGCAACTTGAAGCTCAGAATGATGGCTCTGATGCTGCCACGGTTCCTACGTGCGCTGACTTGGAAAGTGTTTTGCGCGACGAGAAGTACTACTTTCCTGACGGAAGCTGTATCTTTCTCGCCGAAAACACGCTCTTCAATGTGTGTACCAGGCTTGATCACTTAGAGAACGCGCTTTCAGGTACACCGTTCAATCCAATCGCGGGAATCACCATCTTTTTCGACGCTATTCATTATACCTCAAGGCGAGCAGATACCCGAAGGCACTACGGACGAAAACCCCATTGTTCTGCACGGAGATACGGCTAGGGAGTTTCGCCATTTTCTATGGGCATTATATTCCATGTAAGTACTGTTACTTCTGGGGTTTCCTTACGCAGCTCTTAGACATATAGGTATGAACCAATAGGCCGCACGAGCTCAAAGGTCTACACCGTACACGAACTGACGTGCCCAAGCTCCTAGATATCGTCAATGTCTCAATCAAATATTCTTTCAAGTCATTGGAGATCTGGGCATGCGATATTCTCAAAGCATGCATCGCACGGCGGCCTTTCCCACTACGCGAATCAAAGCCGGCAGAGCGCACACAGCTCATAGATATCATCCGCCTTGCGCAGCTCTGCCAACACAAGCGACTGCTTGAGGGACTGGTCAGCTCATTTCAGGAGCTCCTTGAGTCGTCACCTGGGTACAACGAGCTTGCGTTATTACTGGCTGACGAGCTTGAGCCGTCTGCACCAAAGCTTACAGGCGCCGCTTACTTTTCCGCCCTACTTCGCGAACCTGAGTTTTGGGACACGCCTGAGATGTGCGCCGCACCGCATTGACGCTTGCGTATTTTGAATGGATACTACCGTCTCACCAGCTTATGGGAGCACCTTTGCAAGAACCCACCCGTATACACGCATTCGTCCGCTTGCCTACAGTGGAGCCACTCCCAATGCAAAGCGAGTTGGTACGCATACTGGAGAGTACGCATTGTAAGGGATGACGTGACAAGCTTAAATCCGGCCGACGTAGTTGGTCGGCTGAAAGCAATCGCAACATCGTTGGGTAATGAGCCCAAGCCGGTCAGTCCTGAACCCGTTGTGCTGCAGTCTATATGCGACTCTGACCTTGTCATAAGGAAGTCACGTTGTACCGTGGCTGCGATATAAAGGCCGAAATGGCCTTGCTGAAGGAGATTGCCGCAGTTGAGCGAAGTTTGTCGAACTATTTTCAGCCGTTATAATCCTCCGTCACTTCTTTGAGTCAACCTGCTCAGTGAACCTACTCAGCTTTCATTCAAAATCGCGTTGCTTTAAGTATTGTACTGCCTATTGTTAATTGCCGCCTCCACCCCCTGATATTAGGCTCAACGATTTTGAAAAAAATCCCCAATCGTTTCGGGCTGGAATGACGATCAAGTTCAACATACCGTAGAACCCCTCCTAATGTACACGCTTTTTCTTCTGAAATACCTTCGATAACACCGATTGACTTTGGGAGTATGGACATCCGAGTCTAATCATTTTGTCCACTGCTGCTACGCAGTCTTTGCGTTAAAATGTAAGTACTTATTTTTGTATTTTGTTTTGCATATTATCAATGTTGTATGCAAAACACGTCTGGATTTGGGTTTGTGATTAGAGTCTGAGCCTTAGTAAAGTGTAAAAAACGTGCCGCATCCGGCAGAGTCCGAATACTAATCCGCCAAAAGGACTTGGGTCATTGACATCATCGTGTATCTTGCCCATATTCACATAAAGAGGCAATCAGACCCGAGCCTCGAGGGGCCACTAATAATTGCAGTCGGAGACGCCCGATGTCAACAGGGTCATCAGCGATCACCACTCACCCTTGGGCCGGGGACGCACGAACGGGAGAAAATCGGCCGTAGAAACATACACTTCATCGAGACCGGGAGTCTGGATAGAATCGGAACGGAGGCCACAGCTCAGTAGGTACTAGGTTACAGGTACGCGACATAGTAAGTAGTGGCAATACGGCATACTATATACGGTATGGCAATGCTATTTGCTATTTTAGCTATAGCTTGTTGCATCATATTCATGATCATCTTCATCTTGACATCTCCGCGGGTGCCCCGGGGCGCACAGGCGAGACAGCGGGCATCATGGTATCATGCGCCTTACTTTAAAAGACGGGGTAGGCTCGAGGCCTCGGAGTCCGGGCGCGTGTACGGGAGACGCTGGACGCGGGAAAGTTTTCTGTTTTTTTTTTCTTTACAGGGGCGCGGGAAGATTGACATTGAATGGTTGACATCATTGATGTTGATGCAGCACGGTAACTTACTTTACTAGTATATCAAACGTAATTAACGTGCATGCATGCCGGCCCTTGCCCTTAGTTATTGTACTGTATTTACTCAGTGTGACCGTCGATGGATGTGCGCCTTTTGTCCACCGCCCGCATCGATTTTTGAGTTGCGTTTGACAGCCAGGTATCAAAGCTTCTTTCAAGCAGTGAGATGTTAAGTGGTTGATGAATGCGCAGTGGAGGGAATGGAATATTCGATGATTTATTGTAGGCCCTTTGGCCC
>JAKOPK010000240.1:0-14129 GCA_024195185.1 Coniferiporia weirii
CGCCATAGTGGAGCAGAGCTAACCTTGATCACGTTACTCACGCCTGCTTAACTATAAGAAGTATAACTTTACTACTATGATTATATAAAGTATTACCACAGTACGTGTATATAAGGAGGCTGGTTTCTCCTAAGAAATATCATCAGTTTATACTGATATCTTTCCGCCCCTACTTCTACCACTGCAACTGAGCACCTCACTCAGTATGTTTATAAATTTAAGAGGGAGACCGATAGTATCGGCGGGTATGACATACATATACCCTGTGATTGGGATTATAAATGCACGGGGATGTTTCAGACAGTACCTGCCGTATGTATTTATATAATACTTAAGTGACCAGCACACAGCTCTAGTTGATTACATTTCATTCAGTCCGGACCCATCCGGGCTTTTTTGCTTCTTCCCTCCCCGCTCGGCTAAAACATATCGTCAATACTATCGGCGGTATACCGTCGATACTGAGTATCGATGGTACGGGTAGAGAAAATCTCCCCGCAGTAGCCCAACACTGATCCACTTCCCCACTTCACATAAATATTTTTATTTCAGGATGTTGAGTAATAAACTGTGGGAATTGGCCTGATTTGGTGTCCCATTAGCCAGTGATTGACTGTAACACTTATAACTAACAAAATAGATATGCGCTTCCTTGAATACATAGTACTGCCAACAATTGGACGTATCATGATTACGAACAAATGGTACAGGTGCTGAGAACTTGCAACTACTAATTGTCTGTCCACGACGCTCTGTAGCGTTTTGTGATATGCATAGCGATCGCTAATATGTAGTATTCGATTTTCCATTAAACATACTGTACTACTATAATTTATCTTTTTCTATCTTATCAGACCGGAATCTGGTACACGCACGGCGAACTGTATGGCTGCCCGGCTTACCCATGTCAAGCTCGTACCTCATTCACTAATTACATAATTACATCTCCATTCCAATCCGATTCAGTTAAAAACTACAAGGTCTAATCCCAGCGCTAGTGTTCGTACAAATCTACATATCCATATCCATATCCATACTCATATCATATCATATCATACCCATACCCGGATCTGGGGTACTATTCCGTTAATTAATAACCCTCCCCCGCACTTCATCTCAAAAAAAAAGGAGAAGGCAGGAAGAACAGGAGCCAGAGTCCGAGCCCCAATGGTAATAAAAAGGAAATAAGAAAAGAAAGAAAGAAAGAAAAAAAAGGTCGGAGACGACGTCGGGGACGGGCGATGGGTACGCCGGTCTAGATAATAAATGATAAAATACAATGATAATAGGCCCATCGCCTGAAAACTCCCCAACGTCGACCATAGCGACGACTCGCATAATAAGTAGAAGATCGAGGATCGGGATTCCGGGGCGCCAAAGGAGGCGAGGCGAGAAAACCCCAAAATCCCAACCCTCGACACTCAACGCTCAATGATCCCACTTTACCCAGCGCCGCAGGACGCGCTGGCAGCGCGCGTAGAGGCCGTCGTCGTAGTGCTTGCGGTTGCACACGACGTACACGGGGCCCGGTGTGCCGTCGGGGCGTGTGCCCGGGACGGCGTGGCGATGGACGTGCTGTTGTTGGTGCTGCGTAGGGCGCGTGTCTGGTAGAGCGAGGACAAGATTATCTTTGTAAGTAGCTGTGCGAGAAACAGAACAAAAGGGGTGGAACTTACGGGCACGAGAGCGCGCAGGGGGCGCCGCAGCCGTGCGTGCGGCTGGGCTGCGAGGTTTCTGCGCTGGCTTCGACGCTGACGCTGGTCGTGGAGATCGTGCCTCGCTCCGCTTTTGCGGTGGTGTAGGTGCAGGCGTAGGTGCGGGTTGGGACGGCCGCCTGCCCGACTGCGTATGCCTGCGCTGGGGTGCAGGAGTAGCGGTGGCACGCGCGTGTGCGTGTGAGTGAGCGGGCGCGGACGCCCTCCTCACCGGGGCTGTAGGCTTCGACCCCGATCTTGGCGGCGATTTCGTCTGCGACTGTGTCTGGGACCTCTGCGCCTGGGGGCGCGGCGAGCGCGCGGGGTTCGGGTTGCTGGGCATAGTCAGCTCAAGCTAGCCCGCGGTGGGAAGAGGGAAGATAAAAGGCCGCGGGAGGGAGGGAAGAAAAAGAATAGAGGGGGCGAAGATGGCGATCGCCTGGAAAGCCACTGAAGGATGGAAGAAGAGAAAAGGAGGCGATTGCTCGTCTCGGCTGCAGCCACTTATTATAAACTTGCGCCGTCCAAAAACGCGTGGCTTTAGCGTGGTATTAATAGCTCGTCCGCTCCGACATCGGCTAACTCCGCCCCTGAGTCCGATTCCGATTCCGATTCCGGTCCCCTTGATCCTTGATCCTTAGCTTCCGTCCCCCACCGCGCACAGGCAGCGTGTACAGTGCATGCAGCTTCGCGGTAGACACACCGTTGCGGCACATGCGCAGCCATTCGGGCGCCGAATCTCACAGCGGAACTCAGAGCGCAGATACGCCGACGCCGACCTCGAAACACATCAGTCCTCAGAATTGAAGCCATGCCAATTCACCGAGGTCTAATAACGGACGACTGGCTTCATTGTCATGGTCGGCAGACGCCCTGTCGGCCGTATATCTCCCCCAGCTATCTCCTACGGCCCCACATTCCGAGTCTAGGATTCTGAGTGCAGCCCGTGCCTTTCATTTCCCGGGGGCACTTACCTATCTGCCCCACCGAAGACTAGTGTTCTTCCAGTTGTCCTCGGTGCCCCGGACCTGTTAGGCTTTGTTCCACCCGTAGAAGAAACACCGAAGCCCGAGTACGAAGTATTAATAGCGGACCTAACGCGCTTGTAAGCTTCTATTGGACAAGGTTGTTCGTCTACGTAGGTGGAAAGGGGGAGCGCCGAACCTTGATTCTTGGTCCAAGAAGTCTTCAGTATAAGCTGCAATCGTCATTCAATCGCAAGAAAATTTTCCTAACGCTCGTCCACGGGCGCAGCGACTGCTAATATTAACACGAACTGGCCCCTTCAGTCCTCAAGATCCGGGACGTTGTCAAGTTCGTCATCGACTCGATCAGCAGACTCAGCGCACGTTCCAGCTCCTGGGCCTTCTTCCTCATTCCGCCACTTACTCCGAACATCGAGTACCTTCCGGCTTTCCCATCGTACCACGTCATGGCCTTCAGGCATTCTGCTCCCCTGCCTTCCAAGTCTCTAGGACCTATTACGTCCAAATGTGTGGGGCGCGTTTTATCCTCGTCTGTCGCCTAAGCTCAGCTAGAAGTTTATCTTCGTTCCCCAGAAGGCCCAAGTCTGATAGCATCACACTTTAACCTTCCTTCTTTTTTACCACAGCACTAATGGAAATAAGCTTTCGGCCTCTGCTCTGTACATTCACAGGAAAGCGATCCATTCGATAATGTGGTCGCGCCCGCACTGTTGCGATAAACTACAACTGGACCTCTGATGGCTACATTGGACAGTATGCAAGAAATGTGATATAATATTTCGTATCTTGTACCCCGAGTCTGCATCTAGTCCCGAACGACCGACGATCTGCCCAACTCGGTATCCTCATACTCTATCCAGCACTTATGTAGGGTATTTTGCTTTGGGTATCACCATACCCCCACTCCCCTCCGAACCCAAGTCCAAACCCAAACCCAACGCAAGGCTCAAAACTCCCAACTCCAGATTCTAGGCCACCACACAGCACGATCACTGATCAGCAAAGCACGAAAATTTTCTTCTCCAAAAGTTTGGAAGCAGCACACGGCACGTCCGAAGGTCGCAAGTGCAGGCCCGGGGCCGAATTTGATATCTCTCGCTCGGAGCTTCAATCGTAGATGGTAAACACCACTATTATTACGTGCCATACGCTGCCTATGGAAGACGTGTGCGACCCCGCTCATTAATTCACGTTTGGGTTCTTAATCTTTAATCTCCCTGCGGGGAAATCCCAATGAGAAACGAAAGATAATGTAGGCCTCGACGGCCCCGGCATAATCCGCAAGGAGCGTGTACAGTCTTAGCACTCCAATCCACTGTGATATGGGCCTTTCTGACACGACATATACATATCCGTATCGAAATCCGGCGCTAGAGATCCCGACTCGGACGAGCTATAGCGCATCGTTATGACCCCGAGTCTGGCCCGGTGCACATATTGTACTTTTTAATTTGCATTTTCCGGAAGTACGTACCTAGGCCGCATTCCCCTATACAGTTGCTTTAAAAACTGGCATTTCTTCGAGTCACCCTCGGTATCCCACCCCCAAAAACCTGTTGGACGTCGTCCCCCGGTCACCAGCTACCGAGTTCAAGCACTAATAGCGGGCATAGGACGCTTGAACCCCGAGCCGCTGGGCAAGGTTGCGCGTATACGCCGGTGGGGCCAATCAATGAACGCTCATCGAATCCGAAAAAACTGCACCATTGAATTGGACAGAAGTTTTTCTTTCTTTTCGATGCCGAGCCGGCGTCACTGACTCACATCCACGGCTACACCACCCAAATCCCCAACTCTAAATCCCAGACCACTACACACCACGATCGGTAAACCACAGACGTTTCTGGAAAGACCAGGGCACATCATTGGGTCGAAATTGATATGCCTCAAGTCTCGCTCGTAATTGGTGAATCATACCACCGCTGATACGTGCTATATATAGCCAGTGGGGTGTGACCGCGGCACGCGCTCACTGTCCATTCATTCGCATCCGTGTTCTTGACCTCTATTTCCCCTTGCGAGGAAATCTCTATGCGAAATTGTGACCGCTGGTTGGCCCCGTTTTTTGTTATTGCCCGCGAGGAGGCCAATGGCGATCTAACGGGCCGTATGTATGCGGTTCCAACATCTAAAATCTAAAATCAGCGCCGGTAACATCGACGTTGGATGTGTACGTATCACCAATGAGCAATCGTCTGAAGAACTCGGCTGAGTACAAGATCACGACGTGGTTCCCGAAGAGGCAGAAATATGTCGTTCCAAGAACTCGCAGATTCTCTCAACGGCGTTGACTCTAGATTTCTTGGCGACTCCGAGTGCTCAGATAAATTCGCGCCCGCCGTGACTCTGCCACTTCCGGAGCGTGCGGCCGTGCATGCCGTGCGGTCAGTGCGCCAAGACTACTGGAATGTCTCCCTAGGGAAATGTTTATTACCAGCTCTTGCCCGTCGAACCGCAGCAAATACGACGCTCCAGCGCACACGTCCGTAGCCGTCTGTGCGCCGGAACGTAACACCCAGTTACAGATGCCGAATACAGGCTACAAGCGTTGGTCCTTGTAACTGAGGCCTTGCATTCCGCTGGAGCCTAACAGGATTGACTTTCCGCTATCGGCCGGGTATTCATCACCTTAGCTACTTATCTCCCACAACAGTCCCGACATCTCAGGTCCGCGTGTAGCCCGTGCTTTCCTTTTTTCCAATGGCACTCGCCCAGATAACTAGAGAACCGTCTCTTCTGATTGTCCACCTTAGTCCCGTTCCAATAGACTTTGTTCGCTCTGGGGAATCTACGCTAGTCATCGGCGATCGAGCTTAAGCTCAATGGCGGACCTAGGGGCGCTCGTATAATTGCACGTATACAATCGTAGAGGCGCGCGCTGAACACTCATTCATCAAAAAATCACATCATTCAATTGCGCGAAAAATTTCCTATTGCCCTTCGTCCGCAGCAATAGTAGCTATCAATATCAACGGGGGCCAGCGCCTCCAAGGATCCGGGCTATCTTCCACCTCATCGTCAACTCGATCAGCAGACTCCCCGGCTCTACGCATTCTCGTCATCGTATTTTTCCTCCGCTTAATTGACTTTCAACCTGATTACAGGCCCCAAGTCCCAAAACATCCTTTCAGACATGCCTTTCCGAAATCACTATGTCCCCCGGTCTTTCTAAGCGGCCGCACGTGGCAGGGACAAACGTCACGGTACTGCTCGTCGCGGTACTGCTGATGCTTTCGGTCCCCTCGCATGTGCGCGTAGCGGCTTGGGTCGAATGCGGGGTAAGGAGGAGCTGGAGTGACGTCAGTGGGCGGACAAGGACAGAGGTCATAATAAGGACAATAGCGGTGTCGGTGGCGGGAAAGGGGCGGACTCACAGGGACGAAAGAGAGGAGGGGACGGCGTGCGCTGGGCAGGGAGGTACGGCGTTTGCACTGGCATTGGCTCAGGGGGCGAAGCGTCCTGCTGAGGCTCTGGCTGGTTGACCTTGACATCCTGGCACTCTTCCGGTTGCGACCTCTTTGTTGTTCTCGGTTTCGACGTCATCCACTTTTGGGTCGGTGCTTGTGTGTTCGGTAGGGGCGTGGTTCTGGTTTGCGCGTAGGTGGAGATGGAGGTGGTAAGGATAAATAAATAAACGAAGGCAGCAAAACAGTGGATTTAAGGGTGATAGGGGGATACTGATATCAAACTCTTCCTATCTCCAGGAAAGCTGACGAAGGCTGGCATCCTCAAGTTTGGAACTATAATCGAACTCACCATTCGACTCGGTCAGCAGACCCTCTCGTTGCTACGTGCTTAAATCACCGCCTTCTCATACCGCTTAATTGACACCAAACCCAGAACTATGAACTTGTGAGCTAAAGTCCACTACCACGCCCTCATCGCTGCATCTTTTTACGGTCACCTGGACCAATTCAAAGCACACAGCCGTGGGGAATGGCTTTCGTTAGTCTTCCAAAGCCAAATACTATGTGCAAAAGCGGGTCTCGCCGAGATTTTTATTCATCTTCGGGACACTCGCCGCTGTCGGGATGTTTGCTTATGGCATCCCTCCAGCCTTCCATCCACTCTGATGAACTATAAGCTCAAAATAAAGAGCGGGCCACCGTACACTGTAGAGAAGCGGTTCCATCTAGTGTTCCAGGTGCGCCGTTACTGATGTAATAAGCTGTGGCTTGCTTCTGGTAGCCGTAGTGGTACGCGTGCACGTTAATCCGGGGTCAGACGGTCGGGTCTTAGGTCTTACAAAGGTATTGAAGGACTACGAGTCTTCGCATTCAGTCTCCCCCAGCCCCCTTATCCCAGATGATGGATTCACCAACTCTCTTGGTAGAACTTCGTCAAGCTCTATTACCACACCTCGAGCACCAGTTCCCACTGGAAATGCTTCTGACCCAAATCCAAATCCAAGACCAAAATCGAATCCAAAGATCAGAGTCCAGGCTCCAGACTGGTGCCACTCAACTAAGTTAAACTCAACGTTTCGAGCGGGTTTGGGTCGTAGTCCGGGATTAAGTTTGATATTTCTCACACTTTCAGTCGTAAATAGTCTTCGACGCCATTGGTCTGTACTTATTAATTATTCTTGTGGAGTATGACCCCGCTCATTAATATACAATATTATCATTGATCCACATTTATTTCTGAGTCTCCATAAACTGCTGTCAGAGGAAATTAAAGAGTGCGTGCTGTGCACAATCTGGAAGGTAATTCTGATCGACTTAATATTGATACGAAGAATCGCAGTAGTAGAGTTCTCATAAGTAGCCCCTACTGACGGAGCGCATCCGTTTTTGTATGTACTCTATCATCTCCGGCTGGAACTACCAGAGGGAAATTTTAGTGGTTAGAAATTGTGGTGGATATCGACTTTAAGCTTATGCACAGATTTTCATAAATTTTGCGGTAAAATCGGGCGAATAGAGACAGCATTTACGATACTGTAATTTCGGGGTAATACGTGTGGGCCAGACCTCAGGGACACATTACCACATGCATGCTCGGAGGAGGGTGCGCCATCATAACGCCCATACCCCGAGTAACCTCCCTTCAAGTAGCGCTACGGGCCTGGAGGATCAAGCCATACACTGACTGCTTCCGTCTGTACGCTGTGTGATGGCCTCAGAACCTCAGAGTTTGCTCTTAAGTTTGTGAAGATACCCAGTTAACGCTGGCGTGAGACCGTCCAGAGAGCCCACTTGTTGTCAGTATTTATTTTCAAGTACCGACTAGTAATTCATGTGTGCTCAGCGAACGTGGATGGTTCTTGGTTGCCCCGTCAGCTTAATGGGGGAAAGATGGAGCGCAGAAAAAAGCAGTGAGCAGTGGACATCGAGGAAGTGGGACTTGCTGGAGTTTCTATTTCCGCCAGTCCGCCAGACAATAGTTTCGGTATGTAGAACCGAGAGGATGCTGGTCGATGCTGCGAGCTCGAAACGGTATCTTCACGCAACCGGAACGTCCGCGCACACGATAAGTTATCAGCGGGAATGAAGGGATGCATTTGTGAATAAAGAGAAGGAGGATAAAACATGCACAACAGCTTCCTGGCGTACAATCGCATAGAACAATGCATATGTCATACGATAATGGATGAACCCCGACGCAAGTCCAACAGCGTTTAACCGCGCTTCTTGGACACACCGACGGTCTTCCCGCGACGGCCTATGAAGAAAGCAATAAGCAAACGTCGGAAATAAAATTTTACTGGGAGACGCACCGGTGGTCTTGGTGTGTTGACCACGCACACGGAGGCCCCAGAAGTGACGGAGACCACGGTGGGCACGGATTTTCTTTAAGCGCTCGAGGTCATCACGGAGCTTCGAGTCGACACCGTTGGAGAGAATCTGCGAGTTCTTGCCGTCGACGATGTCCTTCTGCCTGTTCAGGAACCACGTCGGGATCTTGTACTGGGTCGGGTTCTGGAGGATCGTGACGATACGCTCAAGCTCGTCCGAGTTGAGGTCACCAGCACTGAATTTGGAGGCAGGTCGTGTCAGGGAGAGCTCGGTTTACCGCCAAATACCGGACAGGATTGCACTGGACACGCACCGCTTGTTAAGGTCGACATCGGCCTTCTTGCAGACAATGTTGGAGTAACGGCGACCCACACCCTTAATCTCCGTCAGGGCGTACATAATCTTGCGCTTTCCATCGACGTTTGTGTTGAGCAGACGCAGAATGTGCTGGAACTGCTGGTGTTGCTCCGGGAGTACGAGCGACATCTGGTAACACCGTCAACAATCCATCCTCTCTGCTCCTCCCTATCCGTCCTCGTCCGTCCCATTTCCCTCCAACACACACATAGACCACGCAAGCATGAATAAAACTCACTTTTGGTGATGGAGGGCGTCGTCGGCGTCGTCGATGTCGGTGGGGGCTTCGGGCGTGGACGTCCGTCAGACTTGGGCGGCAGACGAAAAAGGAAAGAACGTCCGCTGATCAATCCCCCCTTCGGGCAACAGATAATTTAATAGAGAAATACGATTTAGCTATGGGACATCTATTACAAATGCGGGCTGATAGAGTACACAAAAAATAAAATATAAGTCAAAATGCTATGACATCTCATCATCGGAATCGGAGATCGTTTCCTTGCTTTTGCTGCAGGATAACCAGAGTCAGGACGTGTCTGGTATGTTAAAAAAAGGAATAACGCACAATTGCTTTTTGCGTGGTGCTGAAGCAGCCGTCTCTTCGTCGTCATCGTCTCGCACTACTCGCTTCTTCTGCGTCCGCTGCGAACAGGGTTAATAGAAGGTTTAGAAAAAATTTAAAATTGTGTCCACCTTTTTAGGACGGTCTTCTGCCTCCTCCCCGCTGAAGAGCGCCACTTCCTCGCCACTCCCCTCGCCTTCTCCACCAGTAGCATCCTTTTCCTTCTTCAGCTTTCCTTTCCTCTTCTTCTTTGCCTCTCCCGAAGGTGTAGGAGCTTCGTCCCCGCTAACTGCCTCAGTCCGCTGCTGCTTCTTCGCACCCTTCCTCGGCCTCTTCTCCTTCTCCTCATCACTATCCGCACCCAGCGCCGTGGACCACTGCAGCGCCTCCTCGCGCGCCCTTCTCCGCTCCTCGGCAAGTATCCGCGCCTGATGCGCAAGCTCGTCTTCCCGCGCACGTCCGGCCGCCTCCAGCCGCTCCTTCTCTTCCTGACGCCTTTGCCTAGCCTTTGCCTGACGTTCCTCCTGCTCAGCCTCGTGCTGCTTTTGCGCTCCTATGTGCTCATCGGCACGGCGCAGCACACTCTCCCCGTATTTACGTCGCTGGTCTGCGATTTCCCGGCTATACGGAACAGCGGGAGACTTGTCCGCTGCTAGCGAAGCAAACAACCTGTACCCATGTCACTCGTACCACTCTTTGCGGAATGAATAAAGGCAATGCTTACTTTTGCGCGTGCACGCCCTGCTCGACCGCACGTTTCAAGTCCGCAAGGGTGCGCTTCGCAGGTGCCGTAGCAAAAAGCATTTCCGCCGCTTTCTGCTCGATCATCGCCAGGTTATACACGTTCGACTTCTCATATGGTACAATATGCAGTGCTCGCTGCGCGTACAGTAAAGCCTTGTTGAGGGCCGCGAACGACTGGTCCTTATTCGCCTTTGCGTACCAGGCTCTGCACAGAGAGTGCACTATTGTGATGTCCAGGCCTTGTCCTGCCGCGTTTCGCTTGGCCGCGGTCTCGTACTACCATCCTGTCAGATGCTTAAAGAAGCAAAGAGATCAAGTAAATACTCACACTCTCAATCGCCCTGTCGAGCTCGTCTCGCACAATGTAGCAGTGACCCATGTTGATATACACGCTCGAGTCGTTCATGCTCTCTCTGACTTTCCCAAAGATATCGAGTGCCTCCCTTGCGCCTTGCACCCTACGTATTGCCTCCTCAGAACCGCCCGCACCGGGCGCCCTCAGGGAACTCAGCGAGTCCTCCGCCGAGATAATCGCGAGACCTTGTGCCGCAAAAGCGCATTTCGGATCGAGCTGCAGCGCACGTTCGTACAAGTCCGCTGCGCGGAGGAAGAATTTTCGGCGCTCTGCCACGCCGGCTTGCGAGACATCGCGATTTTCTCGGGCCTGCGTAAAGAAGACCCAAGCTGATGCGCAGAGACTGTACACATCTTGCAAGCCACCATAATCATTCAACGTTTGCGCCAAAATGTCTCGAGCGAGCTTTAGCTGCTGCCGCGAGGCTAGGAAATGTGCGAGCGCGCCACGGATGTTTAAGTTTTGTTTTTGCGATGTCAGCGCCGACTTGAGCAACTCATGCGCTTCGTCATACCGACTCATAGAAATAAACAGCTGCGCTTGCCGGACTTTGGCTGTGAATGTACGATCAATGCCAATGAAGAGCTTGGGGGAGGATTGTTGCCATACCATCAACATACTCAGGGTGGCGACTGAGTAATTTGTCATACGCCTCTTTTGCAATCACAGCTTCCCCTTGATCCTCATATACCCTTGCGAGGTTATATAGGATTGTCGTCGCCATCCCTCCACCCGCGGCACTCTCTGCAGCACTAGCCTCTGTCAACGCCGTCTCATACATCGCGCGCGCTTCAGTCAATTCACCATCGAGGTGCCTCAGCACCGCAAAGTTATTCAGCAGGCGCGGTTCGCTGGCACCTCCCGATGCTACACGCGCATCGACGATACGAGCGGCTTCCTCAAGCAATCGCCGCATCCTAGGCCGATCATCGTCCTGCCACAGACGCGCAGCTTCGACGAACAACTCGACGTCTTCCCCAAAGTTCGCAACTGCTTTGCGATGTGCGTACGCTTCTGAATTCGTCCGTGCACGCGCGTTTCCGTTCATTCCCGGAGAATTAGAGAAGTCGAGCGCTTTCAGGACGTGTTCAAAGAGGTCGCGTGCCTTACTTCGTTCAATTGCAGTGTCTGCAGAAGACACACCCGGTCGAGGGTAGGCCCTGAGGGACGCAAGCATCGCTTGCACCTCCAGGCAGCGCTGGGGATTTGGGGGCTGCATTAAGCTATCAAGCGTGTGGATTGCAGCAGGTATCTCGTCTATACGGAGTTAGTTTAAAGTGGGTATGATAGACAAAAACTTGTGGGAGATGTACCATTTCTGAGTTGAACCTGTGCGAGACCAATTGCCGCCAGAACATTTCTCGGGTTACTCTTTAAGGCGGCATTAAAGTGACGCAAGGCGTCCGACATAGAACCCTCCATTTGCGCGAGATGTCCTGCATGGATATGACCCGCGCCAAACAGTGTCAACGTCTCAGCAAACTGTATAGTCCGTTCAGCCAGCTTAAGCGCTCGATTTTTATCGCCCTTCCGCAGGAAATAGTCAAACAGTGCGTTCGCAGCTGCAGCATTTCGATTGTTACCATTGAACGCGCGCTCGCAGTACTTCGTGCCCTTAATTAGACTCTCCGTACGGTCCTCGTCATCCTCATCCGGGTTCTTACTATTATTGATCGCTTCGAGACCCAACAAAAGACAGGCAGCCCAGTTGGAAGGATTCTATTGACGGGACAACATTGGCATGAAGTATTTTTCGATACAGGAGCTGTGTACTCACCACCTCCAAACTCCTTTCCCAGCACGCCTTAGCTTTCACCTTCTGGTCCATTGCCCAGAAGCAGAGACCAATTCCTATGCGTGGATCCGGTTGAGCATTCGGGCTCATTTGGAGAACCTGCTGAAACAGCCGGAGAGCCTGTGAGTACTGTTTGCGCGCGTAAGCTATTCGTGCTTTGCCGAGTAGTGCGACGATGTTTGTAGGCTTCTGGCCTAGTACAGCTTCAAAAGACCTGAACGCGTCGTCAAGTTCGGTACGCGCAAGATGATAAATCCCTGTAGAGAAAACGACATGAACGGCGACTGAGTCGGAGGTAGACTTCAGTACGCACCTCGGGTTAAAACGGCGTTAAGCGTGTGCTTGTCGCTACTATCTTGCGACATGCCATCTCCTGAGTTGAGGTACCGGGCAGCATATTGATAAAAAGTCTCCTTCTGCCTTTCCGAGCACACATCATCCTGGCCTGAAGGACGTACCGGGAGTTTATTACATCAGTCTTTTGCGAAGGTGTAGAGACGTACGGGCATTCTCGAGGACAATCTTTGGTGCCTTTCGAGCCCTGGAGAGCTGAATGTTCGCTAAAAGTTGATAGACAGGTGGAAGAGAAGAAGTCATATGCGCCCGCTTGAACACTGAGCGAGTATCGTTGCAAATCAATGACAAGGCTGACATTAGTCTACTAGACCTAGGAACTCACTATCGACAGCGCTTTCCGCACAGTTCTGCGCAGCTTCTAGCAGGCCCTTCTTCCAATACTCGCATGCCAACCTCGTCCATATAGACACTTTAGCGTTGCCTTCGATGAGCAAGTCGATGTAATCCCTTGGGTCGGAATCCAGAGTGTCGAGTTCAATGGTTACGACTTCTTGACCGCCGAGCTCGACATCTATGGACCTGTTGGGTGCGGGCGCTAGCGTTTCAAAGTCCTCGTCGTCCATCTCTGCCAACGAGTCTGCGCGTGAAGGCGCGCCTGTCGCGGCCGAAGTCATTTGCGTCGGAAACGCTGTGTGACGTGACGTAAGCACATTTGCTTCATTACTCAGTCTAATAGCATTACAACTCACAGTAACTTACTGCTAGTTCAATCTCTTATAGGTTTGTATTGAAACTAAAAGCTGGTATAAGAGACGGTTAAGAGAGCAGATGGGAGTTTGATGACCCACCTGACTTGAGCATGTCACGATCGCTCACATTAATGCTGATTCTTGTATTTGAACCGGTTCTTTAGGCTGTTTCTACACCTTGAAATACGTGCTTATAGCAGGTTCCTCTAATCACAGCCTCCCCAAGTAAACCAGAAATATGAATCTAAACTAATTACATATACAAGAAAACACATGGAAATAGTTGTCCGTCCGACAACTCCAGAAAACGTGAAGTGAACACAATTGTCAGAAAACCACCACTTTCTTTTTTGCAGCAGACGGTGCGACCGTCGCAAAGGATTTTATGGTTTTTGACATGACGCCCATCTTCACGTCGGCCTGCCTCTTCGCCTTAGTTTCCGCACGCTCCTCCATGTCAACTTCAACGTTCATACGCTTCAACGTGTGGAAATCATCTTCGTCGGCACCTGTGCTGTGGCCGGTACCAACGAGGACGGTACTGGCTACATTGTCTGTGACGTTTTCGCGAAGTGGTGTTAGGTTAAGAGTGAATGCCGAGAAAAATATAACATGTCGTACCTTGCTTTCTCAGAGGACAATTCCTCGCCAGATGGGATGTCTCTCCACATAGTTTGCAGCATCCACCATTGGGGTACACACCCTTGTTTTTGTTTTTCGGACATGACGACGCTAAATGTCCCCTCCCTGAACAGACAAAACACGATGCATACGGGAGCGGATTCTTAGGGTTTTCCGTTTTCCTACACCGAGATAGAGTATGCTTAGACGAGCCACATCTAAAAAATGCAC
>JAKOPK010000240.1:14226-42883 GCA_024195185.1 Coniferiporia weirii
GCCGGATCGCCTGAGCTGGCGAGCTGGCGCATTCCTGGCTGCACCCGCTACCACTCCCGTCGACGTCGAGCTCGACGCTATCTATGTCCTATGCTCGATGCCCGCGATATTTCGCCATCCGTAACAGGCGCACATCTTGATTACTTCGATGCGGATGTTAACCATTGGGATGATGACCCTGAGCCGGAAGCCTCAGCTCACGTCCCGACGTCTCACACTTCGTTTGAAAGCGGCCCACATAATGAACTAGGCGTAATCTCTTCCTTGCCAGGGGCGACAGGCCTCAGGAGTCGAAAATCTGGCACAAAGCGCCGCCTCAAGACTGTGGACGATTCTTTGTCTTCTCATCCGCTGCAGATGCAATCGGCATCCGCCGGCGACGGGTCGACGGCAGACGACACGGCTACACGACCCTTGCTAAGGCGCTGGTTGAGTAAAGGAGCCGCCGATGATGAGATGGCACCAGAATATACCGATTCTCATGAGGAACAATCTCGACGAGGACTAAATGGCGACGCCGAAACAATGGTACTTATCCATGAGGTTAGATTTCGATGACAACCTCTTGTGCATAGATTTACAGCTAATTCGTGTGCAATCAAAGGTCTCACGGACGGACTCACTCGCCGGGGTCGCTCTGAAATATGGTATGGCCCTTGCAGATCTGCGTAAAGCAAACCAGTTGTGGGCTTCGGATACAATCCACATGCGCAAGATTCTGTACATTCCGCTCCATCTTACAGATAAGAAACGCCTCCATTTCGACATAGATGTGTGTAAAACATCTGTCTGCTTGCCCGAGTTACTTATTCAGCGTGTCGTCCTAGGCGGTGGTCCGTGATGGTACAGAGGTTTTTGAGGCTGGGACCCCCACCAGACACAGCTTACCAGTTGTTCAACGAGTTCCCGTCTCTCAATTATCTTTCTTCCCCCCGTCATCACAATCACCACAGCCGCCTTGTGAGAGAGTGGAAAGAGCTTCAAGTGCATCCGGTCGGCATGCTCACCCGACAACGTTTAGTGTGCAGGCCTCGTCTTTATTTCAGTCCTTGTCCTTCCCGTCACGCGACACCTTTTTTCCTCGTCTCTCCTCTGAATCTAGTGAAACATCATCGACGACAAATCCCAGTGAATTATCTAGTGACCAGGAGCACGAGATGGACATACTGGGTCAGTCGCGCAGGCGGGATCGGACTCCGACGGCAAAAAGCTCCTTTTTTTCTCATAAAGAGCCTGCGACACCAACAGAACGCGCGCGGAAGTATTCGGGCTTGGACCTTCCGCAGACTACTTTCTATCCTGCATCGGTGCTCCTGCAGACTGAGCAGCTGAAACCATCGCCCAGGATGGAGCTTCCGGGATCGTCGGGGAGGCCGGATGGCTAAAGTCTGCCGGTTGCTTGGAGCTATTTTGAGCCTACTGCGGCTCGCCTCGCATTTAAAACTTTTTGATTTTTTTGCGAAGGGCGCATGCGAGGACCGGAACCTCAATCTATATCCATTCCAGTTGAGGGCCTCGACCCACATTCAATCTTCAGTCCCTTTCCCATCAGAGGCATATTTAAACGGAGATTCAGTGCATTTTCTTGATAGTAGAATTTTATCTTACATTACTGTACGAGCGACGGGCTTTGTATGTTTCTTCCATCTTTAGATAGATTTTGCATGTATGTATTGTAGACGTAGTAGCATATAACGGCATGCACGGCGCCGGCAATTATTCAAATTTCCCTCTTACGGGCGTATCGTCGCTATGCGGGTATTTATAACGCGCGAATTTTCCTTATTTTTCCATACGAGCTGTGCCTTCTATTTCTTGCTGACACGATCATCGAAGCCAGTGGCAACAGTTTCGACCCACGGTCCACGGCGGGCGAACGAATTTACAGACATTGCAGTGCAGCGTGCGGCTACGGGTGATTTAGATTGCCAGCGTTCGTCGCGATGTCCGCTCAGAGCTCTCTTGTTGTCTCTCCACCATCTTGTCTTGAGGCTGGCCTTCAATACCGACCTTGTACTTGTCCATTCTTTCATTGAATTATCTGTGCACGCGCACAGGCCCCTCGTCTACGCTCTTTGAAAACGACTTGCTCAAGTCAATCCGCGTAGGTCATAAGCCGAACGTCCTCAAGTATATTGGACGAGCTCTAATCCTTTTCGTCATTCAGTGTACCGAACACGTCTCCTCCCCGTGTCCCTTTTAGACGCAAGAAAGAACTGGGCAACGCTCTACGCACTCTAATTTGACAATGAGCTTCCAACAGTTCAATGGCTATGGCGGCCAGGCCCACCGGGATCCTGGAAGAGTTGTTGTGGTACAGTTTCACATCGTTTGTGACTAGGGAATATAATTATCGCTTACCGCGCGTTTGTGTAGTATCTTTCTCCCCGCCAACCAGTACCAAACATGGTTCCACATGAGCTTCACGAACACGTCAGTCTTCAATCTGAAGCAGCTGCTCGATGTTTATACAACGCGTCTTTCTCCAGATATTCCCCGACGACTGGCATATGCGTACTACGGCTATTAGAGACATGGCTTTCCGCTACTACAAGCCGCTTTTTGAACGCATATGGTTCATGGTTGCTACCATGTAAGCATCCGTGCGCACCTTTTCTTAGCTCGGTATTACTCACGTTCTGCTCTGCTCGCCAGTGCTATTATCGTTCTACCCCTAGCACTCTATCAAGTCATCTTCAATGTGATGTACAATGATGGTCCCTACACTACCGAACAATTCTTGCAAGCGAGGGCAGTCTCGTTTGGAGTTTTTGTCGGCTCCATCATCCTATTCGCGGCCCCCATGTTTATATGGAAAGCAATTGTGAGATTTTATTATTATTAAATGCCCCCTAAACATTCCTGACATCGAAGCAGGGCAAGAGGCGCGTACGCTCGATGCTTGCCAACTGGGAAAAAGTGGACCGAACTATGAAGGGTTCTTCCACGTTTGTACCCGTGTGGTCGGTCAAGGTGCCGACGGTCTTCAAGTCGACCTGCGTGAGCTTGATTGTTGAGGTGATGCCTCATCTTCTAATGTCTTCGTTGCAGATTGTAACCATAACCACCCCGCCAAATGCCCGTCCAACTGCGTTCCACCCGAATGCGTATCTACCATCCGTAAGTATTCCAGAGTTAATTTGCCACTCTTCGCCGCTTGACTATGTGCCCGCAGTATATAAACCCACCGGTCGACGCTGGTGAGGCCTACTACTACCCTTACGCTCCAGGTAAGGCTGGTATCCCACGGATGAGCGTCGCCGGGTCTCTCCCAGCGTACAAAATTGAACTTGGCAAGGGCTCGGGCTATCCTGAGGACGTCAAGCTTGCGGTTTGAGGGGCGACGATTTTTGACGTGTCTGTATAGGATCCATGCTCGTGGACGATGTGAATTTGATTTGGGCTGGTCCCTGTGTTCTTACCTTATTCTTGGGCTGAGTTGGAGTCATTCCTGCCTTGGGACAACCCTCGAAAGGTCGTCACCCTCGCTTTGTCCGTACCTAAAATGAGAAAGAACTGTATACATTTTTACTCATCCGTAAGATACACTAGATCAAAGAGTTAACAATATGGTACATGGTTCGTTTGTGATGTGGATACATTTTCAAGTTCAAGGAGTTGCTTATGTTTCCAAATCGGGAAGATAGTAAACGCCAAATTTGTTGATACTATTTGTAGTAGTACTTATTTGAGCTTAAAATTGCATGCACTGTAATCGTGTTACTACTGCATGTATACGAGCTTGTTTACCGCCCATGATCTGATGGTCGTCTAGGCTCTGCTTGACTCACTTTACACACTCTAACTCCCATCTTTTGCCCCAAGTTTTCTCTTTTTGACTGCCTGATCCTCTGAGAATTCAGACTGTCGGCAAATCTATCGACACGTTCCCCTACCTGAGTGGCACATCTCGTTCGTCTTTGTATTCTTGCATGCCTCCGATATCGTCTTTAAATGGAGGCTCGTTTACGAGTGAAGCCGGCTCCTGCTCTGGGTCTTGTGCACAAGTCATCGTTGGTTGCGTTCTTCCTTTGCTCGCGGTCGCTTCCTCCATCCCCATAATGCTCGTGAGGAGGCATATCTCGTGCAAACACTCCATCTTGCGCTCCCAGCTCCTGAAGAACACATCTCGCGTACCCGCAACGCCCAGGGCTCCTCTCAATTCTGTTTACATCGCACGAGTAAACTACTACCTGCCGGCCATCGACACTATGCCGTCGCTGTCTGTGACTGAGAGCGACTTCGATGAAGCGGCTGCCACCTCCTCGATTGAAAAAGAAGACACTCGTTCTGTCAGTATCGCGAGTTCCAAGAGTTCTGCTATTTTGCCCTATGACAAGCCGCCTATGATTTCGCTGCCCTCGCTGCCGTCTATTCTGTGCGAGTTTACTGTCTATGCAGACGCCATCGAATCAGAGCAGCTGGCTGAGGCCAAGCAGTCGTCTATTTGTCTTCTGGAGTCTGTCTTTTCGTCTATGGACGTGAGTGCTCTTTCCTACCCGGCTTTTTTACTAGCAGAATCTCCGTCTCTCGGATTTCCAGCTACGCCTTCATCAACCCTGGAAAAACACGACACATTTTCTTCCGAGTCGGGCAACCTGCCGTCCGCGTATGGAGAAGACGTACAGTTGACGGCTGAATCCGAGAGAAAAACTGTATCGCCGTTTATTATGGCAAGCACACTATCCTCGGTCGCTGAAGAACGAGAAGATGATGTTGATTTGTTCCATGACACAAATGGTTGCGGCCCGAGTGCCACCCATCTATACGACCAGGAAATTATAGAAGAGATAAACACCTCGCAACTGTCGCAAACTACTACTCTCTGGTCAGTGCGTATTGACTCACTCTCCACACTCGCCTCTCTCTTGGCTTCTCGTCTCGCGGAATTTCCGTCGGTACCAACCTTCCTTCCCCAAGGCCCCGGCCGCGGGCAGGTCGCAATCTTTACCGGGCGTCGCTCCGAATCCTCTATAAATTCGACCGTTTCATACTCAATTTCTGCACCTGCATCGCTCAACGTCCTCGAAATACGTGTTGGTGACTTCCTACCCCAGAGGGCACCTAATGTCCCGTGCTTACTTAGACAGCCGGCTCCTGCTGAGCCTGGGGAGCTGTGGGACGAGGAAGACGACCTTCGGTTCTCCGTGTGCCTGCCGCCGAAGCCCACCGGATCCTCTAAACCGAGCCGCTATACGTGGACTGCCGGGGTGTCCTACAGTCGGTCAGAAAACGGTGAGCTATGGGATGATGAAGACGACCGCCGGTTCTCGTGTATGGGCAACATTGGTGCCCTTGCAACGTTCGCATCGCTTTCTACGATATTACTCGCCGTGGAGGGTGATCGCAACAAGGACATTCCCACTCTGATCTCATGCGGTAGTCTTTCTCTCGAAGGACAGACGTGCCAGGATACGTCATGCGGCGACAAACAGTCGCAAGAGCCAAGCCTCTCCGAACAGAATACATTCGCTAGCGACTTCGGTTCTGTTGAAGAAACGTGCTACCTTGACGCTGCCTCGACAGACGGGGAGGAGGACCACGACACGGTGTGTTCCAATTATAGAATTATACCCTGCCTATTTATAAGTACTGCGCGACTTGGCTGATGGACACTGGCAGACATTCATTATCTGTACGCCGGATTTCTGGACTTCATCCCCATCCCCATCTCCATCGGCGTCCCCGCCCCTGCACCGGCGCGCGTTTGAGGATCTCGCGGCGCGGCCCGCCAAACGCAGCGCGAGCTTCTGCTCGTCACGGAGCACGCGGTCTAGTCTGATGTCGCTCGCGAGCGTGCTGGACGTCCGCGTCCGCGTCGGTGTCGTGGATCCGGATTCCGCACACGACGTCCGAGTCGACTCGTCTGAGGATCTGTCGACGAAGACGGAGGTCAGGGCGAGCGCGAGCGCTCCGGACGTCGGTGTCGTCGACATGGATCTGGAGCCCGATCATGCGTACTCATCACGTATTGTTTCGGTCTGCTTTACGCTTAATGTGCATTTCGAAAGCAAGCGCTCGGCGACTCACGCGCCCGACGGGCTGGCGTAGTTCGGGGCCGCTACGCATTCTGCTTCGTCTTCGCTGCGACCCTTAGTCCTTGCAACGGCTAGCCGTCGACGCCGAGTACGACATTCCTGTGTAAGGCACATCAAAACATGTTTTCAATTCATTCTGTCCTGTTTTTATTTTTGCTTTGTCAAATTGGGTCACATCCATGTTTATCCACGTGTTTCTTCCACTGCAACCATCATTATTACGCAGTACATCTAACTAATGCTACACATCTATTCTCTACCAAGATAAGACATTAATATGCCCTAATTCACGACCTTCCGAGCGCGAAAATCCCTGCACGAATAAAGAACGTACACAAACAACCCCGTCTGTCCACAAGTGATCTGGTCGGAAGCTGCGGCATGCGGAGTTACATCGTCCAACACAGCACACTCCGCCCGAGAATCCACCAAAACCCGACCTGGCCGTCATGCCACGAAGCAGCCAGCCCACAAGAAAGCGAGTAGCAGCCGCACGCGCTACGGACTGGCGCTCCGGCAATCTATCCGCATTCACTAAATTGTCTGCCTCGTCAAGGCGGCGCGCTGCTTCCTGCCCTCCCTGCGACCTGCCCTACATCGCAAGCCAGCACTGACAGGCAGCGCCGAAAATTCATCTACCAAGTTTCCCCGCGGTATGACGTACACGACGCGCATTGCGGGGGAGAATTGTTCTGGCTTGTGTCTATAAGAAATATTCCGGCAGCTGAGAGGGGCAGAGCGGAGCGGGGCAGATGGAGGTTAGTACGGTTGGCGAGAGAACAGAGATAGAAAGCTATGCATGCCTTGTTCCCGCCGTTCTGCATGCCTTGCTGCTGGTTAGGGCCGTCTCGGTCGTTCTCCGGTGCAGCTTCGAAGACGTTGAAGTGCATATCGCCGCCAGGGCCGACTTCTAGGATGCTCGCGGAGTTTCCGCATCGGTAGCAGTAGTTAGGCGCAGACCAGACGGTCGACAGGTGGTTGTCGAACAGAACGCTAAAGCCCTCCATGCACAGCTGGTGCGCGCGCAGGATGTGTGACATGTTGTTAATGTTGAGGAACTTGCGTACCACGCCCGAGCCAAAAGTGTAACCCGCCCCGCTGAAGGGAAGCGCCCGCGTTTTCTTAATTAGTACATATACATATATCGATAACGGGCGCGATTAGCCGGGCGTACCGCGGGGAAATCGCGAAGTCTTCCTTCTCGGGGTCGGGATCCGACCATACCAGGTCGGCCATCGGGCCCTCGTGCGGGATTTCTAAAGCGGGTGGAAAGGGTTCATTTATCAGCGTAGTCGGGTCTGCGTTAACACTCGCCTCGGAATCTGTCCACGACTTTAATCTGGTCTATGGAGTGGATGGACGGCGATAGTCCTGCATACGGAAGGAAGGGGGGTCAGGGCGCTGTTGCACGTGCGTTCCAGGATGACTGGAGAGTCGCGGCGCACCTCCGTGCACGCAGAAAATCTGGTTGTCAATGACGACTGACAGCGTCAGGAAATCGAACATGTCCGTGAAGTACGTCCAGACATGCGGCGAGCCGTACTTTCGAACGCACTCCGTATAGAAGCCGTATGTCTTCCCAGCGCAGAGGATAAGCCGAGATGTTTCAGGGGAGTAGGAAAGGCAAAACTTACCTGCGTTACGGCCCTGGACTCGTGGTTCCCCCGGATCAACTGCACTCTATCTGGGTATCGCAGCTTGAGGCAGGTAAGGAGCGAAATCGTCTCGACGCTGAATAGTCCCCGGTCGACGTAGTCGCCTGATACCAGCGATGAGTCTCTCGTCACGGTCGGGGCAGGATGAAGACGAAGATGCACAAAACGCACCAAGGAACAAGTAATTCGTATGGGGAGCATAACCACCTATCCGAAATATCTCGACGAGGTCATAGAACTGGCTAAGTCGCACACATCAGCCAGTCGAGTGGGTTTCCTCCGTTAGACTGCACATACCCGTGGATGTCGCCAACGACGGTAACGGGCGCGCTGACGTGCACGACGTTTGACTCGCGCATGAGGACCTCCTTCGTCTTCTCGCAGATTTCGCGTAAAAGCGCTTCATGCAGAAGCTGCTTCCGCAGCAGCTTTTCTATGCATTCGTCTAGGTTGAAAGGGGCCATTTCCGAGTCTGCTGTCGGTTGTCGGTGTCGGTGTCTATGTCGTTAACGCGCGCGTCGTCTCTAGTGATCTCTAGTCGCTGCTTGCGCGGCAGAAGGCTGCGGGCGGACGAAGAGCGCCTTTCTGGAAACACACCTGATTTAGAAATTTGTATTACGTGTACCGCAGTGTTCCCAGCTGATTCCAAAGGCCCAGTGCTCACTCCTAACAAGAAACAAGAAACAATTCTAATGCCAATCTTAACTCCATACAGTTCGGAATCGAATTATTCTAAATACGCAGGGGCTTCGGGAAGACGTTCCGAACTAGATTTAAAGGCCGAAGCCAGGTCCCTTTTCTTCTCTCTCCTGAGTCCGACCCGTATGGTAGAGAAGTCTTTCAATGCGTGCGTGAGTCGAGTCGGGGGGAGAAAGCGCTATTCAATGACTCGAACGCGGTTCGCGTACTAGGACCTGTACGGCCCTCCGGAGCTAAAACGAAAAACAGCTAGCTCGAGAAGCGTGCGGTGCAGCACTACGACGGCGTTAATGCATCAGAAACGGAAGCAGTCCCGCCAGCCCAAGACGATCGCACCATGTAGGTGGTGCACGCTCAGAATATATGATGTAGAGCCTCGTTTTTCCCGTTCGAGATATCAAACAAACTAGCATGCAGCTGTCGCGGGAGATTTGGTCAGCGTGTTCACGACACATGCCAGCGCCCGCAGAAAGGTGCCCGGCTCTCCGCGTGTTGCGCATTAGTCCAACATGACAGACGGAGTCCGATTGAAGAGAAAGACGAAAAGAACAACGAACGCGAAACGTCCAGAACAACGCGGACTAGATGATCACAAACCTGCAGCCCGAGAACGCCCTATCGGCGTCGCGACAGATGTGTAACATGTAGTCGGAGCATCATCACAAAGGATATGCTATTAAAAAACCTGTCAAGTCATCAGAATTTCTGAATTCCGGTGCAGTCAGCTGCGAAGCGACAAACAATAGCATGTACCTTCTAACAAGCTCAGAGTGTTTGGATTGGATCAGAAACGTCCCCGCCATCTTCAGCCGGTCACGCGAAGAATAGCGAGCAAGCGAGTGTCTTTTGGCAGAATGACGAATAGCTGTCTGAGGAGCGAGTGGAAGAGACGGCGAGCCGAGGTTGAAGGAAAACTTCAATGCTAGACTTGATGCAAGGGCACACTGTTAAATGCATCTGTATTATTATGGCGGTCCGCCCTTCCGAAGGTCGGCCCCTGCTCTCCTCGGTCAAAATAATGCATGGTATGGAAGAGACCAAGCAAGCTAGCCGCCATTCGAGAAGCACCGAGTGAATAAAGAGATAAATATGATGAAGACCACGAATCGCAGAACAAGCCCTGGCCCAAAGGAAACATACATTGGTGCTCGTCTTTCCCAATTGCGACGAGATTTCGCACTAGAACCAGAAAGTAGCTCGCCGTTGTAATTGTCTAAGACTGCATGATGGAATAATAGTTGTGGATGAACGGATCATCTCTCTCTGACGCAGAAAAAAAACCCGGAACCGACCTTTTCTAGGACACCGGAGGAAGAGATAAGAGCCATGTTTCTCGGAGCAGACAGATGCGGAGGCGCCGACAGCATCACCGATAAATGTCGGAAGAATATTGTTAGACAAGGAGCATACATTTATGATTGCGTCGAGTAGTACCGGTGCTGTTTGCGTCGAACGATTAGCCTTTTCGTGCACTGAGCGTGATGTGGCGATCTGTTGTACTAGCACTAGTGGTCGCAAGTCCGCCGTGGGTGAGGGGGGGAAGAAGGTATAGCACAATAGCACGGAGTAAAAATGGCGATATTATGATGCCAATTAGTCCCAGTCCCTGAGTATTCTAGCGATGGGACGGGCCGAACAAAGACAGCCCGGGCTTGTGAAATTCAGCGCAAGGACTGGATTCGATCCCACGCAGAACAAGAGGCGCCAGCGAGAGGGCGAGAGAACGAGGAGGTGAAACAAAGAAGCCGACAAGTTGGAGAAGGGGTTTTGGCAAGAGCCAAGTCTAGGAGAATCAACCGGGCTCTCTGGGTAGCAGATACGTTTCAGCCAAGTCTCTGAAATTCCGGGGTTCGGGGACTTTGGAAAGAAGAGGAGGAAAAGGAAAGGGAATGTCGATTGCGAGCGGGTTCGCTGTCTGGCTCAGTGTCAGGACCTGCGAGAATTGTTCGCCGGTGCAGGAGAGACAAGACCAAATTAAAAAAGACGGTGCCAAAAACAACAGAAATCACTGCGGCGTCAGGTATGCGCAGTAGACAGAGTGATAGAGCCGTGTACCCGGCGACGCCACAGCCGCGCGCACTGCCAGTCGGACGTCCCGCTTTCGACGCTGCTTGCTCCCGACCACCATCCTCTCCATCCTCCTTCTTCCTTCACCACCGCGCCTGCAGGCACATTCCTTGCCATTTTCGTTACTCAGGTTCACAGATGTCCACGTATTCCCTGATTGGCGCCTCTCCTTTTTACCGTTCTGTCTCGTCTTTATGGAAAAACACAGTTGATGATCTCTCTCTCTTTCATCATATCTACTGCCTCATCGCGCTTGTTTGTCCCGCTTGTCTACTACAGGTAGAGTCTGTATCGAGTGCCATGCCATTTCCATGATATGACATGCCGCGGGCCCTTACAAGTTATCAATCGAAGTTCCCGATGCCTCTTCGCTTCAGTCCGAAAATTGTGCATGTTCTCCGCATATATAATCTCCTCTTCAGCTCCCGCTCTCAGCCAGCCCTCTCCGCCCTCGTGCAGCCTTCAGACTAGCATTCGCCCTTTCGGATAGACTTTCCCTTGATCGGCCATCATGAGCAACCACTCGCAGTACATTAACAGCGGGCAGAGCACCGGACACTATGCATCCAACCAGCCGACATCCCCTCACCCGCAGATGTCTTACTCTTCCACGTCCGCTCCGCAAGGCTACCAGACAGGCGTCCCCCAGCAGGCCTATCCCTATTACCCACCTCAAGGCTTCAATACTCAGAACACAGCGCTCCACCCGAACTCTTCACTCAGTGGTAGGCTTTCTGGAGCTTGCTGTTCCATGCGCCATCACTCATCATGCACTAGCTTCTACTCTGCACCCTCTTCCCTTCCAAGGCTACCCCGCTCACACCAGTCAAGCCAGTGTCTCCCGCGTGCCGAGTAACGTCTATCCGCCGGGAAGCAACTATCCTCCGCAGCCGGTGTACTCCGCATATGGTGGTGCTGCATCACCAATGCAGTCAGCTACTCCGGATCCCCAACGCGTATACGCCTATAGCCAACGAGCGGGCCCGTCATCGGCCGTACCTTCCCCGCCGTTGCCAGCATCGACACCGTCCCCGACGACGTCAGATCGCTTTCCGTGCCCGCACTGTGATAAATCCTTCACACGCAACTTTGACCGCAAACGGCACATGGAGATCCACATTCCAGGAAGCTCAGGGAGCAACAAATGCCGGCACTGTTACAAAGACTACAGCCGTTCCGACTCGCTGAAGCGCCACTTAGACAATGGCTGCGAGAAAAATCCGCATTCGTGAAGACGCCGGACGTGGACAGTTTTTGCGAAAAAAAATTTACACAAACTTGAAATTTTTTCGTGTTTCGCCGCACATAATACATTCCATCCTCTCCATTTTGCTATCCAGCATTTTCTTGTTCGCTACGTTCTCCCGTTATTTAATATGACCTCGTCCGATCTCTACTTAATGCTAATTTCGGTTGACCAATGTCCGACCGCGTATCCTCCTCCCGACTTCGAACACCCGGAACCAACCTACATTACGCTTCTCACTGTAACTTAATAAGTAAATCACCCCCACGCTTGCCTGTCTTCTTTGCTTCTTTCGCACCGCGGCCACGGAATCCCAAAGCTAGTCCAACCCACTTGTACTTAACGTATTTATTTAATTATCCAGTTCTTCGTCTGCTCTGGCTCATTACTCCAGGCTAAAGGTTAATGCTGTCGGTAACCCTGGTCATCGAAGCTCGCATGCTTCACGGAAACCTTAGTTTTCTTTCCTATAAAGGGACGCTCGCACTTCAATGAACGATCGTCCTCGAATGACTTTATGCAGCTTCGAAATGAGCGATCGTCAATTGCGGTTAGTTATTTCAATTGTAGCACTTTCCTGTGTCGTAAAAAGCACAACTTTCTCACAAGATCCAGATCTTCTTTTCCCGTGCCGAGGGCGTCGAAACCAGTTATAGTCTGACGCCAAAAAGACAGTTTCCGCAATCGAGTCGTTCTCCGCCTCGAGCTAATTGCTCTTGTCCTCGGGATCAAACGCAGCTTAGCTTGAAGATGCACTGGCAGCCTGAGGGCCTGCCGCGTTCCGAAACCCGACTGCCCTTCTCCGTTGTATTGAGCAAAACACCGGAGCAAATTGCAGCGCGCTGAGTCCTGACTGAATCTGCCCAGGCCATCATAGCCGGCGCTATTTCCCGGCCTCCTGAAATCTCGTAAGTAATTGAATAGGCCAACAGGCCGCGCTCCGAGTCCGATGGCTTTGCGCAGATCTCAGGAAAACGCACCTGTGCACATGCTGAGCACCATCGATCGGTCAACGGTGAACTTCCCGCATTCTTCCTGTCTTCTGAGTTCTAATGTCCTTCCATCCTTGCGTTTTTTTTACAAACAGCAGGAGCTCGAAGCTCCGCGCTTGGTCACTCGTGAGAGGGCTTCCGATAATGTCGTTCTCTCACCTCCTTTCTCTCACCTCCTATCCGTCCTTCTCCGTGCTTTGACGGTCAACATAAATATGAAATTTACGAGCCATTCCTCGGCAACGTGGGCGGGAGTCGTATTTCTCTTCCGCTTCTTCCGGACGCGTGTAATATGTAATAAGTGATGAATACCAGGAAAGACGGCAAACACTTTGATCTTGGCTGGGATTCGGTGGCTATAGGCGGCTACTCAACACCATCCGATTCAGTGGTAGGGCAATAAAACAGAAGACGTGCGTCGCAAATCTATTCCATGTCAGTCATGTGTTTATCTCTTATCGTATCGTGCTCTGCTGCTGTTAAGCCAGAGCCGCGACCTCCAGACCCCTGTGCGGTTTACGGACAATCCCGGGTCTAAGTTTATGTATGCTTTACTCCATTCCCGCAAAACAACTCATGTTCACAAGATATTAATAAACCTTAACATGGACTCTTCAGCCTGGACGCATGCGGTCAGGTGAGCCGAACAATCAACACACGTACATATATGTGTTGACACTCCGTGAGTATCTCGAGGACCAACGAGAATATATCAGCCAATTAAGACAGACTTATTCAGCTCATCGGAACCAAACGGACTCTCCAACTCAGGACAAAGAGCATCATAATGGTAATCCAAACGTCTCCCGAGGTACATCTGCATGCGCAAAAAAAGATATTCCCAGACGTCTCCACGAAATCGATATATACGAAATCAGATGGAGACAGGCGACAAATCAGGCGTCTGGCCCCACTGCTCTGATATGAGTGCTCCTAATTCTCAGCTCCCATTTCTTTCTCCCAGGATGGGCATCGCGGGTTTCAAAATGCTTCGATGGCTCCTGCCATGATGTCCAACTTCCCGCCCAATGTCTGCGTCTCAGGTGGATTTCCCTCTCTCGGCACCCAGAAGGATGAATACCACATGAAAACAGGCGTTTAGACATCTTCCGAAATTAGCTCGGAGGACAATGAGCACGTACAAGCCTCGGATATGCTGAAATCGGGAGCCGAGAGCTCATGATGGTAGTACGTGTACCGTGCGCCTCGCACCTCGGACACGTCGTGGAAGCCAGAAACACACGCACTTTTAGTTCCTGAAACCCGAATGTCCTTACTTGACATCGTCTTTTCCGATATGAGCACAAAGCAGCCCTTCGTGGGCTATCAGATACATCATCCGAGAGACCTGTCATCCGCTCGACACTTCCTTGTCTTCATAAAGCGGTATCGCTCGTATGAACCTCCTTTGAGTAACAGTTTGGACGTTCGGGTCTACCTGAAGGATCGCGGGACACTTATTATGGACTAGCTGTCTGTCGTACCGTGGACTATACGTAGTGGGACTCAGGGAAGCTGCCCCTGGCCCAGCCATTAATTATTAATGATGTTCGCTTGCGATTATAGCCTAAGTGCGCCCGGCCCCGGGAACTGGGAAAGCCCATGCTTGGCGGAGCCGGAGCAACACAAGGTCTCGGGAGGGAGATTCTTCAGTTTAGTTGTCCTGCTCATACGCGTCCCACAGAGTGGACATTTGTATTTTTTGGTCTTGTATTTTGTCTTAGTGAGTCGAGTGAGTGGCGTTGTCGATCCCAGTTTAAGGCTCCGCTTTATTGTAAGAGGGTTTGGGCAGTTTGATGCGCGCTCGCGTCACGCGTTCTCACACTTCTACCAGCACAACCCCTCACAGCACTTGAACTTACAGGAGTAGCCGTGCTAGTATACTCTCACTTCGAATAGTTCGGCCACTTCCTTTCCGGCTGACCGCACACCGACTCTTTGATGCTAGCTCGTGCACGTATATCCGAGAAAGATGAAAGGGGCGTGCTATCGCAAAAGTACTTACTCGAAGGCGACCGTATAGTCGAAGCTGTGAGACCATACTCCGACACCCACGTCACGTATCGTATTGAAATATGAAAAGCTTACTGTAAGCTAGGACGAGACTGGGAAATCAACGTCCAGTTATAGAATTTCTCTGGGGACTTCCGGTTTGCACATGCTAACGGAAGTATTCCTACCTTCGGGTTTTCCGGAAAGCGTTACCTCCGGTGAGTAGGGAGCAGTCAATCATGGGATGAGGCGTTATGCTAAGCTCTGAAACGTAGACTACATCTGGTACGTCCGGGCCGCCTGATGATTGCAGCGGCAATTTCATACGACTTCTAGGTATCAATTGTTTGATTCGTTACAGGCTTTCAGTAGTTCAATTGCAGGTTTGTTATCATCAAGAGCAGTGCTTGAAGGTGAAGAATTTTCCTTCTGTGAGACGGACGCTCCTAAATTGTACAAGGCTTTGGAGTCGGTGATGAAAACGCATCATCGACCAATGCTGTGCTCCTTAGCGTAGTTCAAGATGCGACAGGTCGTTTAGCTAGTGAGTTTTTTTTGTCGTGCACCCTTTGTACTCTATCAAAAAATTTTGTGCAATCCATTCCAACTGACACAAAGCCTAAGCTATTTTTTTCGCGTGGAAATGGGGCCCGGCATTTGCGCCGGAAGCTAAGATGTATCGGCTTGCCGCAGACGTCTTCAATGACAGCGCATTCATTCTTGACTGCCTCTCCCCCGCACTCCCCTCACGCCTCCGCGTTGCTGCACTCTGCCTTAGTGGTGCACTGCGCGCCGTATGCGGTGTCTGCGGAGGTGGGGCCAAATCAGCCCTCAGCGTACACTTCGCGAGGGCCGGGAACGTAAGTGAGCTGAATGCGAAGGATGCGAGCCAGGAGACCGTCATCGGACTCCTCGGCATGCTGGTAGGCTACACTTTATCTTCGGGTATTACGGCGTAAATAATCTTTCGTTTTCGGTAGTGTGGGTCGTACGCCATGGCACACATTAATTCGCGCTCTGCGACTTGGACCGCGCTACTCTTGTTTCTCTTTATCCACCTCGGAACGAACTATCTTGCCGTTCGCGCCGTCACCCTCGTCACGCTGAATCGGCAACGCGCAAATATTGCCTACGGACTTTATTGTGCACGAAGCGGCGTTGTCCCGACGCCGTCTGAGGTTGCCCGTCGTGAGCGTATTTTTGAGATTCCCGGCGCCTTACGCGAGCCTGTATCTGGCTCCTACATGGGGGCCTGTACAATTTGCGTATCGGCCAAGGAATTTTTGGACGCTTCAGCTCGGGGACCTCGGACATCCGGGCTTTCTATAACGGACTCCCTCAACGTGTTCCGTGACGAAGCATACTTCCTCACGGTTGCTCCGAAGGCTAGACGTCCCTGCTCGATTTACCTGTGCTTCAAGGACGGGGCTGGACCTTCGGACCGACTTAAAGCCTGGCTGAACGTTTACGAGCTTGCCCGACTTGTTAGCAAGGGGTCAAACGATACACCGGCGCTGCCGGAGGTCGTGCGCTCTTCCTTAGAAACCGTTGGGGGCAAATTTCCGGACTTCATAGAGAAAGCGAGAGAAGCTGGCTGGGACCTGTCAACGGATGCAGTTGTCACGCAATCTGTGCGCCACACGGTTGTGGAATATCCATACAGTAATAATGTGGACGAGAAGAAAAGTATATGACTGCGGCGATAAATATGTAGTAGACACATACACTGCGTAAATGGATGGGGTGCATAAAAATCAGAATTCCGGCGACGAAGCGGTTCGTTTCGAAGAGAGAAGAGGCACATTGGTACATGCATTGGTCTCGTCCGCACTGCCCGGCCTTGCGGCCAGTAAAAAACGGGCTTTATTTTCCAGATCAAGAGACCAAGGCCACGGGTGACTCGACCAATCACTCCTAAAAGCCGGCGGACACGAACAGGCCGACAAATTTGATGAGATGCGCAGTCTTCTGGACAGGAACACAAGGCGTGCGAGGCAAAAGGCAATTATCTGGAAAACACGGTCAAGACTGATGCGATGTCGCACTTGGAGGTGGAACGACCTCGCGAAATTATCAGGTCATCTTTCTTTCATCAATCATCCTCGATAATCGTGATAGTGGACGTCTCGACAACCGCCTGCGGCTGATCACCTGCTGTACCTTCTAGCTCCGTGGTCGAGTCCAGCGGGAAAGGCCCTGATTCGTTCGCATCCGCATCGTCCCCGATCTCTTCTCCCTCTTCCCCAGGCTTCCTGAAGACTATCTCCGCGCCGTTGACAAGTCTACGTTTCTTCAGAAGTGCGCCGCCTGCGTTTCGTGTAGATTGCGCTTCTGCATCTGCATTCCCGGCGGAAGGACTGCCGTCCTGCGCGCCCCCCTTCGTTTTCGCCTTTTCCTTCTTCTTCTGTCTCTTTGCGCGATTTTTCGCAGTCTTTGACTCGGCCTCCTCCTCCCACTGGCGTTTTTTCTGCTCAAACTCGTGCTCTGCGATCTCCTGTGGACACTAGTCAGCGCATGTCTTCGCCACAGTATGGAACAGAATTAGCATACCTTCTGTGCCGTCTCGTCCATGACCTTCAGTCGCTCGTACTCTCGCCGCCTGCTCGACTTGTACACGTGGAATTCGCCGCTGCCTGCTCCGGCGCTTGAGCCCTGTACATTCTTCATCATCTCGCGCGGGGGGCGGATAGTCTTCTCTTTCGGCGGCGCAGGTATGTGTGCAGGCTTTGCGGGATCCTTAAGCAGCCGCGCAAGCTGTAAGCGCTGCATCTCAACCGCGGTAGGAGCATGACGGTTCGCTGGCAAAGGCCCAACAACCGAACTTGGGCCCGGCGAAGGCGACGCTGAAGCAGAGGCAGCCATGGTGGTTGGTGGTTAAGCAGGCGTTGATTACGTAACATCCGGCGCACTCTGTTTAAAGGCTCAACGTAAGAGGATCCCAAGAGTCAAGACCGCAATCTTGTGCAATAGTATTATACCAATGGAGGACTAAAGAAAACGAAATAGACTACTACATAGACTCATTTTTGCATACCGTTCGCGCCTATGTTGAATACACTTAAAAGCGCAAAACAGCCATACAATAGTCCACATGGATATGCAACGAGCAGGCGCTGCTCGGACATCCGCAGCACCGCAACAAAGATCCCCGAGGCGGCGTACGTGCACCACATAATTGAAAGGACAGAGAAAGTATAGCCAATCATTCCGCTTTTCACAAATATCATGAGTTGGTGATAATCCCACAATTCGAGAATGGAGCTGAAACTCACTCAAGGGTTTTTACGACGCTGAGGGCTCCTACGCCCACCATGGGCAGAAGACAATATCCAAGCACGGATGCGACTCTATATGCATCAATGCCAGTCTCCGACATGAGGTTGAGCAGCGTGTAGATGGAAGCGGAGCCTAGGAGGGCAACTCCATAAATGTAGCCGAATTGCGGCTTTCCAGACTATTGTGATTAATGCAAACGAGTCAGTTTCAGAGCAGGCGGACAAGGAAAGAGAAGTGGCGGATAGAGCTCACGAATAAAAGGCAAGTAGCAAAGCAGAAGCAAAATATTAATGGTCCATAGAGATCGGCATCGTCCATGATGTGTTCATCGACACGCCCGAAGGGATTCAGCACAGTCAACGACTTAGCCCAAATATGCGAGAAGTTAATCCCAAGCTCTGTAAACGCTCTTGTAAGAGGCACAGGGGAAAACCCCATCCAGGATTTCGCTCACATACCCTCAAGCAGCGGCGGCTCGCCCTCGAGTCCTCCTGTCCCAAACGCCGTCCACCAAGGCCCAACCTGCTGAATATTCCCCCCAAATCCTGAAGAGACACCATTCACACCCATCGTCATCGACCCTTGTGCTCCCATGCTCCCGTCCAAACTCGAGTGCGTGTTAGAGTAGAAACCATTTTCAGACGTCCCCGGAGATGGCGCGTAGAACTGCAGCGGCTGCGCCTGCGCTGTGGGCTGACTGTAGTACGGCGACTGAGCGGCGTGCGTATAAGGGTTCGGCGCGTCCTGCCACATCAAAGTCGCTGTTAAATACGTGCTTGTCGTCGTCGTTGTGGGTGAGAGTGTCCCAACGGATACTGCTGCGGTGAGTCCGTTTGAGAGCTGAGAACGACGTGTTACCTTACGTCAGCATCACTTGTGTTCGGAAAAGGAAAATTACACATTTTGCTCGTCGCTTGTTCTGAACCGCCATGGTGAGTGCGTTCTTGCTGAAAGTATGGGCATCGCGCTGATTAAATGCTGTTTTTGTCTTTAGCCTCAGGTAATTTGCCGCCATGTAGTGAAGAATTCATATCTAATGCCTTCGGACAGAACGAGTACATCGAGGAGCATATAAAACGCCATGGAAGGCGATTAGACTACTACGAGAAAAAGTGCGTTTCAACGCCTGCATACCGGTTTTAGAGGACCTTACTTACGAGTATTTAAGGCGGAAGAGGGAGGCGCGTGCTGTACACCATGCTTCTGCGACCGCACAAAAAACCTTTGGCTTGAAGGCCAAGATCCTACATGCTAAGCGTCATGCTGAGAAGGTACAGCTCAAGAAGACGCTGAAAGCGCACGATGAACGGAACGTCAAGCAAAAGGATTCGGGTGCAGCTCCTGAAGGGGCATTGCCGACTTTCTTGCTCGACCGCGAAGGCCAAAAGGATGCCAAAGCGATGTCGTCTGCGATCAAGCAGAAACGCAAGGAGAAGGCGGCGAAATACGCAGTGCCTCTGCCTAAAGTGCGCGGCGTTGCGGAGGAGGAGGTCTTCAAGGTCATGCGTACAGGCAAGAGCAAGAAGAAGGCATGGAAACGTATGGTCACCAAAGCTACATTTGTCGGTGAAGGGTTTACGCGGAAACCGGTCAAGATGGAGCGGTTTGTGCGCCCTATGGCACTGCGGTACAAAAAGGCAAATGTCACACATCGTACGTGCATCGGCCATGTCTCCTAGCGTTTCTCCGCTCATATGTTCATATGCATAGCCGATTTGAAAGCGACATTCCAACTGCAGATCATCGGTGTAAAAAAGAACCCGCAGTCACCCATGTACACACAGCTCGGAGTGATGACGAAGGGCACTGTTATCGAAGTGAACGTCTCAGAGCTGGGTATGGTCACCACCGGCGGGAAAGTCGTCTTCGGGAAGTACGCGCAGATCACGAACAACCCGGAGAACGATGGCTGTATCAATGCAGTGCTTTGTGAGTCCTTCATGTGGTTGGTAATCGAGACATTGGAGTACTGATTTTCCTCGTTAGTGGTCTGATTTTTCGTAGTCTCTTGTAGTGTATCTTTACTTGCTTAGCCTCTTTTCCACATGTGTTACTGTATAATACATTGCTCGCGCTATTCAGCATTTTATGTCACAGGATATGACAATATCATTTGGAGAAATTTGAGCCAAAGTCGAAATTGTGGAGGCCGCCGGCCAGTGCTTACTAAGGAAGCCGGGTCCTCAGTCAGCGCTCTTGAGTTCAAGTGCTCGACGACATCTCCTCTTCGAACCACGACCATCTTCATCATGGCAAGTGCTCAGCCCGCCGTGCCCTTCTTCAAGAAGGGGAAATCACGCCCTACCAATAACCGCCGGCGCGACGCATCCCCACCGTCCGCGGACAGTGTTGCAGGACCTTCCAAGTTCACCCAAACGGCAGATGCAAAGTCCCAAGTTGTTCTTCCCTCGCGCAAAACTGGACCGAACCTTCTCTCGGCTGGGACGAAACGCACCGCCAAGCAACGGGACGATAATACGAACTTTTCTGATGACGAGGGCGACGATAAGCGTGACGGACCGGACGTAAAATGGACGGCCGCGGGCTCACACCAGGCTGCGGCGCAGGATATCTTGGCGGGCGATGAGGCTGAGGCGCTGCTAGAGCGGCGGAACAAAAAGACACGGCTCAATGGCGACGAGGACGAAAACGACAGACCAGACGACGGTCTGTACCGAGGTCAGAACGCGTACAAGAGTCATATCAAGAAGAGCCAAGAGGTGCCGAAGGCGATGCGTGTTGGTCCTCAGCGGAACACATCGAGCACAATTCGGACGGTCACCATAGTTGATTACCAGCCAGATGTCTGCAAAGATTATAAAGGTACGCAGTTTTGTCCCTTTAACATTTTGGCTTACGTGTGCAGCAGCTAATTTCGTTTCTTATAGAGACGGGCTATTGTGGATTCGGCGATACATGCAAATTCTTACACGACCGTGGAACCTGTAAGTCATGCAGCTTCTGTTGGTATCGTTCGCGGCTAATAGGTTGAATGCGTAGACCTCGCCGGCTGGCAGTTAGACAAACTCGCTGACCAACCCAAACGAAATGTTGGCGACTCAGACGACTCCGATTCCGACTCAGACGAGGACATACCATTCGCATGTCTCATCTGCCGCAAGCCATACACGGAACCCGTCGTGACGCGTTGCGGTCACTACTATTGCTCTACGTGCGCGATCAAGCGGTATGCGAGGACCCCCAAGTGCCTTGCGTGTGGTGCTCCGACGGGTGGTATTTTTAATCGTGCGGATAAGGTAATCGCAAAATTGCGGAAGAAGAAAGAGGAAGAGGATAAAGAGGGGGAGGGGGAGGGAGGTCCCGGGAAGAACGAGGTGCAGCTTGAGGGTCTGGGAGAGGCGAGCACAGACGAACAAAGTGATGACGAATGACATCGCAATGTACGGATTCACCAATGTACGATTATGGGTATTTATTTCGATTCGATTCAATGCACAGTTTCTCCTATCATGACTGAAATAAACGAGGGAAACCAGGAACTATCGCAATGATTCTGGGATGGTCAGTCTTGAAATTTGGACCCTGAAGGTACCGTTGTGCAGTGGCGTTTCTTCTATCTTGTGCTAAAAATGTGTTCAGCATTCTCTGAAGAGCGGAAAAACTAATATGTTTCTTAACCCTCCCACTCTCGGATAATTTCTGTGCAAGAAAATTCACAGTTCGTCGTCGATAAGCGTCCGACAATAAATGATGGGGTTGACGTACTCCTGGCTTTGTCGTTATTCAACGGGTCCGGATTCCTTCAAAGTCGGACATACCGAAATCGGAATGAACAGATAGCGTGATAGGAGGTCTTCTGCTTCAAGATCTCGCGGGAGTTTCTAACAAGGCTTATCGAACTGGCTATAGTCGGATAGTGGGCCCGTTGATTCACTGTTTACTCGCCTTAGTGCTAGAACTTGGGAACGATCGGACTGCGAAAAAAAGGGTCGTCAGAAGGCTAGAGTTTGCTAGTATCAGAAGTGTGGCGTATTAAGGCCCCGTCCTATTGATCCTAGGTAAGACAAGGCGGAAGCACGGCCGTATCTAGGTTTACAAATAAAGGTCGGATTGTGCAGCGCCGGTACGCCCATCTGTAAATGAACTAGATCACTCGCAACGAGTTACTGAAACACTTTGAACCTGGGCGCGAACGCAGGGTGAACTTGCGGGAAGCAACAGTAGTGGAGACGCATTCTTGTGTGTGCGTAACGTGAATGAGGCAAAAGCAGAAAGATGTCCCGACGGCGGGAGTTCGGGCCCAAGATGTGTTCCGAACCACCGATAAAGTTGGTTTCAGCCCTGCAGGCATCAAGAATCGTGGAATTCGAACATACTGCTCCAAAGATCTTTCAGGACCATCAAAGTTAGGGAACTGAAGAGTCGAAAGGCGAAGAAATGTCTCCCACCCTTTTACTCAGCACGCGTAGGAGGACAGAACGGTAGAACACGAAAAGGGCGAACCTCGCGCTAAGGAGCGGCATTACGAGGGGAGCTCCGAGAAGGCCTCTCAACTTGCACATGATCGGCACCAGAAAGGCTTTTGGCGTTGATCTTCACCCGGAATCTTTCCACTTGAGCACTGGCAGAGTGCGCAATACGCAATCTCAGCATCGTAATGGTAAGTCCGTTGCACATGTAGGGTGGACAGAGGTTTTGGTCCGAGGAGGAGGACAAGAAAATCTTCCCCCGAGGAACATGAGAGTCCGAGGAGAAAGGAAGTCCAAAAAATCCCAAATATGCCCCACCGTGATGAGCGCAACTTCTTCGGGGGCCGTCGGGCTTTTCGCATTCGGTTGCATACAGATCACGACAATAGCCAGTCGCAGGTTGTCGCCAGAGATCACCCTGTAATACATTTTGGAGTTTCCCAAGCTCACACCAGCGCTCTCACGATTCAAAGTCCACCGAGCCCCAACGCTCTTAAACGATTGAAGGTTTGTTGCTGAGTAATATGGACCTACCATGTAGTGCTTAAAATGTCGGCGGCCTCAAGATCGCTGATATTCACCGCAATGATCGTGGGGCAGGAGCAGTTCGAAATTATGCATTGGAAAAAAGGACACTCAACCTTACGCCTCAAGGGGACCAAGAGAAATTTCCCTTTGGAACCTTTCGCACCGCGCTGGCGTACGCATGGCAGGTACGACCTTGTGCACGCACGGAAACGGATGCCTTACTCCACCGGAACGCCAGCGGAGTGCGGAAGAGGTGAACGAAGCGTGTATGATGCAAGAAGAAAAGTTAAGGCACTAAAAAAGAAAGTGTGAGCCAAGTTGTGCGTTCGTTCTGGTTGCTTATCCCACCCGACCCCTAGTACCGCTGGAGAGGGTGTTCCTGGGGCTCTTCGACTCCTTCAACTTCGCTCGCGCCGTGGAAAATTGCTGAGGGTGAATACACGGGTGAAGTCATCGAGGGTTCGGAGAAAAGCGACCTTTTGTGAAGTTATGAAGGAAGTCGAGCCACGGAACGCGCCGGGGTGAATTTATCCCTCTTGTTTGTCACACCCCTTCCAGGGAAGGGCTCGACAGGAAGCATGACGCGAACCGCTGAGCCAGTTTCCGAGACCGCGATACTTCAAGGCCCCCGTAGGTAGCTCACACCACGTCTGGCTCATCTACCCTCCAACAGGAATAGACTGAATGGTAATAATGTATTAGTAGTAATCAAGAAGGTAGGATCAATATGAGGTGGGAGTAGCCTCTGGAGTCACGAGACCGCGGACATTCGAGATGGAGGGGGCCAGGGCCGCGAATTGGGCGAGCCGAAATAGAATGGCCGCACAGTCAGCCTCAGACTCTTCGAGACGTTCAAGAGAGAGACGGTGTTATTGGTCCTTCGTAACGTTCCTTCGAAGAATCTGCGTTCAAATGAAAGCGTCTTGCCTTCTTCCAGAGTATCCCACAGCGCCTTCCTCCCAAGTCGCCAAGGCCATACCCTCTTCGAAGGCACGGCGTACTTCACTCCGTAAGATTTGCCCAGACTTGGACAGCAGCTATCTCAGGGATCCCACGAAGTGCATGTTATTTCGAGCCTCGTATATCGGTCCGGGAAGACAAGGGTAAATAAACGGCTGGCGATTAGAAGAGGGGCATGGAAAGGACCAGGATAAAGTTCCCTGACTTGCCCCATGATCTGTTCCCGGCGCAAAGGGTCAGTGAACAGGGGGGACTTGTTGAAACTGCACGCGCGCCGGAATAAAGCGCTTCATTTCTTTCCACCATGCGATGGCGCGCCTTTTCCCGGAGGATAGCGTCACTCGCAATAGAGACGTGCATGTGCAAACTACCTGTTGGGGTCGTATGCTTAGACGGCTAGCTCCTGTGGAGTATTGTCAATTACGCAATCCCCCTTGTACTTGGGAGCTCATAGGCTTAGGGGTTAGCTTGAGGAAAGTTCCGAAAGTTTGAATTTGCACCGTTCGGAGGGCAAGCCGATTGTTTAGGATATTCGAATGCACCGCAGTTAAATGTAGCAAAATGACAAGCTGAATGGAAGGCCTCCAGGGTATAATGCCCGTGCACGTTCGGAGGACGTCTTTCTGCAATTGGAGGCGGAAATCTGACAGGATGAGGCAGCCCTTATGAACCTGAGCGCGGAACACGCCGTTTTGGGCGCAGGCGACTGCCACTCTGGCGGGAAGACGGGAAGTTTTGAATGCGGCTATGCGAGAAGCTGCCGTCCGCCGCGAGTGTTCATCAAGTCTCCACGAGGTCGACTGCTCGCGGTCGACGGTCGAGCGCCGTCCCAAAAAGCTTGCCTTGGACCTGGGCGACTGGATTGAGTGAGTTAAAGTCGAACATTGCCAAGCTTCCGTTTCGCTTGGGAAGACATGCGGCAGCAATTCAAATGTGGCTAAATCTGGGCTGCATTGGCACCGAGCAGTGTGTGCTTCAATCACTGAGGCATCTTGCGGCCACCTTTTGAGTTTGGAGCAGGAACTCAGTTGCTGCTAAACTTCGCTGTAGGTTGCTTTGCTAGTTTAATTGACGCAGCGTCCTTTCTACGGGTGTGCTTACCGATGTTCGATGCGGGTAGCATCATCATGATAACGCAGATGAGAAGTCCGGCATGTGGGTGAGAGTGTGACTGTGACTGTTATTAGGGTTTAAGCAACTCCCGCCGACCTTGTTTTAAACCAAATATTCGTATGGACTTCTTTCCAGAAAAGGAAGTCACCTCGGATAGAAGGACCAAGATCTAGACCTAGGTTACCTGTATCCAGGCATATTTCACACGGTTGATGCCTTGCCATATGGCGGAGTCAAATATATAATAACACCTCCCCACCAGATTCGCCAGGGACAACGTTTCTTCCCGTAACGCCATAAACTGCTGCTACACCCGGTCGCCGGATCGCACACCAAGTATTGCCAACAAATAACCCTCTCATTCTATATAATCCCTTGTACGTTCAGGTACGGCAATCCCGTCAGTCTCTTTATGAATGGGGTTGCCCGATTTGACAAACGGCGACAACGGCGGAGACGTGGCATCCTCAGTACAAAAGCCACTGTAACATGCAAATGGGCGCTTTACCTAGTAATGAACATCGCCCGATTAAGCAAATGTACCAATACTGCGCTTCTCATCAGAAATCCCACGTAGACTTCAAAGTAGACAGCCGCGGCCGACGTGCGCAGTACGGGGATAAGTTTTTCTTTCCTTGAAAATCTTTTTGGCTCAAATGTAATTCCAAAAATATCATGCGCACATCATTCCAGTGTGCCCTAAGCGTCTACGAGTCAGCCTCGGACAACCACAAGGCTGGGGCCGGTCTTATGTAAAACAGCCTGCCTTCCGGTCTCCGATCAAGGGCTACGTGTCAATTTTGAAAGGTCAAAGCGGAGGGCAGCTCGATGTTCCTCCTGATATATGATTGGTAAATGGTAGAGATAGACCGGCAAAACTGTTGATGCGCGGTTTGTTGGAAAAGACAAATACAAAACAAGCTCTGTTAAGTCTATCTCCGATCTCCTCCTGAAATTAAACGTTAAGATGATTTTTTGGCGGGATTAATATTTCGCCTGCGGAGCATGTGCCTGAGCACACGGCTGCAGTCCGGTACGCGACGAGATGAGGTAAGGGTCCCATTCCGTTCGGCGGTTAGCGGAGAGAGGAGAATATCAAAAAGGACGAAGACAACAGGAACAAATGTTTACGGAAAACAGGAATGGGGTCAAAGCAAGGAGAAAAGAAAAATTTGAATAAAAAGGCTCGTGACGTATAAATTAATCAGGAAAGCCCGGAGAGCGATCGGCCCGACGATTAGATTTGACTTCCAGATTGACTGTGAGATTTAAATTTTTAGATTTAGCCTGCAAATCCCAACAAGGTTTTTATGCGCCCGATATATCATCGCTGGGCAGACGCGGGCGTCCCTGACTCCTTCAATATGGGTCTCTCCCCCTCTTTCTTCCTGATTTTCCCGTCTTTTCCCCTATTTTCCCATTCTTTTCTTCTCAGAATTTTTGGGAACGCATGTAGCACCCTCCCGCATCGATCCTTGCCTTTCCGCGGGGCGCCTTGCTTAGCAAAACGTCGCACAATCCTGGGAGAAATTGCCCACAGGAACCTCGGCAGTCCATCCCCTTCACGAGTGATATCCCTCGCTTCCACCCCGGTTTGTCCACCTATCCCGAAGTCACTACGGCCCGTGCAGAGTTACTTCCGTTCCCCTTCTCCGCCCTCCTCTGTCTGATCCCAAAATGGTGGATGCATCCATGCCAGCCGGTGATCGATAAACATTGGAATTTGTCCGTGGAAAAGTACACGCCGAGGAACGCTACGTGCAAGAGTGCATAAATACACTTAAAAAGAGTCCAAATATGATGAGCGCGGAGGAAGAGCGAGCAAATGCCTGATTTGTGCCCGAACAAAACAAAAAAGACAAAAAAATGAGAATTTCTCGAGCCACGCTCCATATGATACAAAAAAGCCAAGATAAATGATCAGAAAATCACAAGAACGGGTTACATCGAAGGGATATGGAGCCCAGCATCGCTCCCGAAAATGTCCTCCGGATTTCGTTTTCCTAGCACTGAGAAATCTAATGTAGTACATCGCGAAGTTTACAATGGCCGGAAAGACCGGAGAATCTCGTCGTCCGCGGGCTCGCGGCGAAGCGCCGAATGAGATGCGCGGAGACGTTCTAACGGTACCAGTGAGCGCAGGACGGGAGTGTTGAACGCTGCACCAGGAGCCGCGGGCAGGGACAACAGGGGACTTGGTCCATGGGTTCTGTCATTCGCCGGCGATGGAAGAGAAGAAAGGGGTGACGATGCCATGGAAGGAGAGCGCGACGGAGGTGATATATGCGCGGAACTCCGATAAGCATCGGCCGCGCCAAGCTCTTGAGAAGGCAAAGGGGGGAGCACCTCTTGCGATTCACTTGCCGCTCGAGGCGGTGATGAGTGCGAGGGGGCTTGCGCATGGGGCCGTTGTAACGACGAAGAAACAGCGGTGGAGGGATGAGGGTGAGAAATGGGGCTAAGCGGAAAGGGGGCGTAGCGTGGATGGGAGGAGAGCGGTGAGAGCGATTGCTGTTGGTCGCGATCTGATAGCGAGCTCTGTGAGGCGGTCGAGTTCCTCCGCGGAGCACGAGACCGCGGAATCTCACCGGGAAAGGCGTTGCGAGGGCTGCGCTCAGTCTTTTTGCTACCGCCGACCGTGCTGGAACGGGCACGCTGGTAGCATTCGTGGGGTACGGGCAACCTCGCGAGCATGGGGATTTCATCCACCGTCCGAAGCTCGTCAAGCGAATCTTCCGTGTAATAGGCGTCTAAGGTTGGTATGTAATCAACCTTTGGCCGTTGGCGAACGGAGACGAGAAAACGGCGCAAAAGGGGATAAACGTACTCATGTGCCACTTTTTGAGGCTGGTGCCGTTATTTACCCAGGCCGAATATGTCTGCTTTACGAGCGGTTGACGACGCGGAGGCGGAACCGGATACGAAGTGGACGGAAATGATTCGCGATGGCGTCTATAAGCCGTGCGAGTATTGTCAGTTTGCGAACTGGGGCACCGGTGAATGGCATTCACCTGAGCATGCGGTTCCTTTCTGCGGCCTGAGATTCGTTCGTGTCCCAATCTTTCTCAACATAGAGAAGGAAATCCTGGAGGCGGCGATCAAAAGAGAAGCCAAAGCATAAGAAATTAACTTTGTGACGCCGGCGAAACCTAGCGGAAATGGGCCACTCACGTCACGAACGCGCGAGGGGTGCCAGTGCCGACCCTCGGTGAATCTTTCCATGCCAGCACCGGTCGCATCGGAGGCGGGAGAGCGTTCCTCCCAGACGTAAACGCAGCCGGGACGGAGGGCGGCACGGTCTGCAGCGTCGAGTCGGCGAGAGACCATGGGGAGCATGCCACAGGTGACTGCGTGGAAGAGGACATTGGCGTCGCTCGTTGAGCGGACGCGGATGCCCGTGGCGGTGGGCCGCTGGCTGGGCCTCATCTGAGGGCTCTTTGACAGCGACGTCGTGGGGGGGACGGGGCGGGGTCGAGGGGGGCGACGCCGGGGACAGAGACTCAGGGGGACGCTAGAGAGTGCCGCGGCCACTACAAGTAGCTGCGGGCGGAGACGCAGAGGCTGGCGAACCAAAGAGGCAACTTTAGTAGAGTTAGCTGAGATGAAAAGCGCGACGGCGGACCTGAGTACTTATAGCGCGCACCGAAATAAGCGAGTAGGA
>JAKOPK010000241.1:0-42765 GCA_024195185.1 Coniferiporia weirii
GTGAATTTGCCATGACTCGAGATTTACATCCGCCGTCCTCGCTGGCCGACTCGGATACGGCAGAATCAAGTTTCTCCCCTGTCGTATCCACAGGAGACACCGGAACAGTATCCATTTCTTCAGAACCTCGGTCCTCCCCAGATCTCAACGTCGGGACAGTAAGTCCTTTAAACTCTCCGTGCATGGAATCGTCTTTCCCGGTAATGAACACACGAATGTCGATATCCAAACTTGTTGCCGCACTTCCCGCGATAGTAGCAAGGTCTTCAGAAATCCAGTTGATGTGATCTTTACCATGCAGATGAATATACGTCCATTTTATGAAGAGAAGACGATACTAACCCCGTTCGCGGATGGACCATATAAAAAGCACTCGACTGCAAGACATTGAGGCCGCATCGCGTCGAGAGCGTCTAAAATAGGAATTCCATTTGAAAATCCTCATTATTCCTGCAGGCGACGCAGTTTGGTACTTACCGTGCTATATCGAGGAGGAGGGGCAAGGTGAATGATACACCCGAGCCACCTGAATGCAATTACGTAAGTAAAAACACGAACTCGCCATACAGGAAACAGAGTATTGACGCACCGGCCACGAGGACAAAAGTAGGATACGTATGCAATGCCGGTGGTTCGCCATATGGCCCGTCGATAAACGTCGAAATTTGACATGTTCCCCCAGCTCGCGCGGCGTGATCGTGTAGACGGCGCGTGAATCCATGGCGCGTGCGGATGATGAACTTGAGCTCCGATTCGTCACTTCCTTCCGCAGAGATCGGCTCGTCTATTGAAGCGATAGTAAATGGGTGCGCCTCGAGCGGGAAGTACGACACGCCCGGGACAGAGAGGAATGCGCTCTGTCCAGGTCTCCACCTCAGGAGTCTTGAGTTCGCCACGCGCATCGTTGCACAAAGCGTATCCGAGGAGATGACCCTAAGGGTCGCAAGAGCCGGGTTGCCTTTACATTTTGAAGAGAGGTAGCGTATGTGAAGAGTACGTGCAAGGCGAATGGCACGGTCAAGTCCCCATACAATGAAGGGAGGCCAAGTATACGCTAGATAACTTCAGGCCGTACATAATCGGTACAAGTTAGCATAAATTTGAAGTTTTACTGAACCACTAGATACGTACGCCGGATTATGCTTCACGTGGTAGAACCCTCCGAGAAGGAAAATGCTGCGGAAGACCAGAAAGTTCAACGAGTTTACGAACAATATTGCGCTGAGTGGACATACAATACCAGAATAACATGACTTGCCAAAAAGAGATCGTATGCTTTATTTCGGATTTGTCTAATTCCCAAAATGGCAGCAAGCGTCAGGGCAACGGTCGCCAATAAACCAGCTTGCATCCACCCATGGCCGAGGCTGTGTTTTCCGGATAGTCTGTAAACCATCTTACAGTCAACAGACGCCTCAAAAATTGCTAAAAGTATAAAGCATACCCGAGTTTCCACTGAGGAAAGGATGGTGGGTCAGCGATATCCAAGAAGAAGTAGAGAAAATGACTCTCACCCGTCCCCACATGTGGACCCAGATCAAGATAAGCAACGTACGCGAGGCAACGCGATGCAGAATGTTCAGCTACGAAAAAATGGGGAATTTCAGCAGGAATCTCGCAATAACATGAGCGCTGACATACTTTTTCGTAACCGATACCAGTCAGGGCTAATAGTGTAGCGATAAGTTGTCGAATCTCTCCTTTACTACGGAAAAGTCTCACCAGATACAATGTTGTTTTTTCCAGCGAGAGCGACGACGAATGTCAGCTGACACACAGCGAGAATACCAGCTCGGTTTGCCCAATTGGTCGGGTCTGGGGTACCATTAATATACGGAATTTTGGGACCACGAGTTAATTAAATAAAAAGAGAGAAGAAAATTGGAGTGGCGTACCATTCACGAACTCGAATACCAGCATCGCCAAGAGATACGCTACAGAAACCACAATTTCGACGAGGGGGAGACGTGCGTTCATACCGATAGGGAGAGTGGTACGATATGCGGCAATCCGCGCACTGTTCAGCAGGGCGAGGGGTATTCGCCTGAGGGCAACGCTTCTACCTGTCCGTGTTCGACCGGGACCAACCTGCTCCTCAAGCTTCTCGGTAACGCATTCCTTCGAAATCCTACGGGCCCATAAAGTCTCCAGGTACGTCAAGGCGACCGAAGTAACATGGTAAAGCGCGACCACGAAAATTAAGCAAACGACGAGGTAAATGGAGTATTTAGGAAACATGGCCGTGTCGAACCGACTGCGTGCAAGAGAGACATCAACCATAGCTGGAGCAGGTGGGGATGCGGAGGTTGCGGGAAGGTGTGCACTAGACATCCTTAGGGATCCGAAAAATGGGGGAGGGAAAAGGGAAAGGGAGTGTAGAGTGTGTTCTTGGTTGCCCTCGACCGCGCCATTAAAAGGAGTGTACTGGCTTCGGACCATAGCTTCCCGAGTCCGACGAGGACAATAATTTTTCGGATTTGCACGGCGGATTCTTCCTCCGGAAGATGGTGATAAATGAGGACCTCTAGTCCCGACCCCGGGCCTAGAGGGCTCATTTCTTGAGGTTGGGGAAGCACGGGCAAGAACTGGGTGCTGGGAAAAATACGCGCGTCCTCGTGAAGACTTACGCGTGGTCGTGTGTCGAGACGCTGTTGAATCAAATACGAGCGTAAGGAGTGTGTTCTCGGAAAGGAGGGAGCCCGACCTCCGAGTGGACAGCAAGGACCCCTTGCAAATTTCCTGAAACGGTGACGCCGATCGCGGAGTGCATTTATCGCTTATCTGATATATGGCGCGCAGAAATCTTATCAGAATCTTATCAGATGCGATATGAGCGCGACTCCGCCGCTCCAGATCGGCAAAACAAATCCGGTGGAAATTTTACCATGAAGCATCGTAGGGAATAAATTCTCTCGGTCGCCTGGAGGCTGAAAGAAAATGCTTTGGGGACTGTACACACCAAACAGCCTGTTTGGAAAGGGGAAGCCAGCACATGCACACATGCGCACACGGAGCGCTGGACAACCAAGAAACACAAGGCACGTTTGCCGATACACCGGCCGAAGCCTCCAACGGCCGGATACGACGTGTCGTTCGTTTGTTGCTTATCTCAAAAAGCTCGTCTAGGGGGAGGAAGTTGGCACGCCCTGAACGGGCCAGTCCATAATAACCAGGACACCGCCTATAATGGACATGTTACTGTATATGAGAGACAAAAAGAGCGTATCGGGTGAGGTCACCCTCGTCAACCACGTTGTACGGAAGAGGCACGTTGAAGGACGTTGCGTAAGAAGACAGCCCAGAAAAACCCCTTTAATAGTACGATACAACGAGCGGCACCTCAACGATACACATGTCCGTTCAGATAGAAGCAAGCAGATCGTTATACGGCATGCTGTAGATACGAGCTCCAGCCCCACAAGGGAGTATTACAAAGGCGCCCGATGAGCGCATGGAAGTGGCCCGTATGCCACATAGCTGAGTGCCAGGTCTCCAAAGCCAAGGTGCGTCTTCCGGTCTTGAGGTGCCCGGAGAACAGAATTAGAAAACACTAGGTCCAACACGGAAAGCCTTTTACGGGATCCACACGGAAGCAGACCCGAGCGCTATCTGGTAAGATCGGGAGTGAATGTACGAATCCGAAAATGGCCAAGTGTGTCGCGAGAAGGCACCGCATCTTCGCGAAGAAATTGATACGGCTAAATGCCAGCAGAGTCGTACCTCACGCCTCTTCTCAGAAAGCAGTGCAGCAGCGCCACCAGTGATGGTGACGCGAGCGCCCCGATCCCACAATGCCAGCATCGCCGGTGTCGTCCAGCCATCCTAAAGAAGGTGTGAGGACTGTACGGCCCAATAGGCATCCGGTCGGACACCAGAGACATCCGACAGAAGAGGACACGTATGCTCCGTTGGTAAATTTGCGACCCGTGTCGGCAGAAGCAGTTCCGGTGGCATAGCATAAAGACGGATAGCATGTGATACAACCGGTTGGCATGTTGGCTCTGTCATGAGAAGTTCGGAACTACTAAGAGGAATCATCGAGGCTGCTAACCCCCAGAGCGATGTTGCGACCAGCATCCGACCAATGGTTCCGAAAGTCGGTATTACGTTACTCGGCGCCCGAATTGTGTTATTTGATTTGGAGATAAGCCGTACGGCGTTAATAGGACTTTGCATCTTAACTGAGATTGACAATAACGACTGAGCACGGAGCACTATGCTTTGATTTTGCGAATGCGTACATCTGGAACTAAACGGGATTGAGTGAGAAGTCAAGGCTAATCGCAGTTGGCAACGTGGACCTACCATTACAACAGGATACAGTGTGAGAAAACCCGTCAAGCGATACTCCGCCACTACATTCCACACCGCTACTACAGCATGATTCACCTGGCTCCGCTACCTCGCCTCTGCACGTGTGAGCCTCCATCCATGTACCGTTGCACGAACCTCCTCTTCGCCGGGATCATCGGGGAACATAGGCTATGGGTCAACGCCCTTAAATCAGTCCATTGGATCGCCATGCTGGAATAAAGTGTGACTTACAGGGTACCGCTCTGTTACGATCTCCACACATACCCAACCACGCGAACGTGCTTTCGTGAAGAAGTCAAGGTCACGGGCGGAGAGGTGAGGTCGATGGTGGGTATAAAAAACGAGTATGCTTGGGGCTATCTCGTTGCTATGCTCTTTTGCATCTTTGAGGGCGATGTCACACGTTTTGAGCAATGCGTCATGCTGTTGCACCAAGCCAATCAAGCCCTATAACTGATGAACATGGTAGCGATGGTACGCACCTGAGAGTGGTTAAACACAAGATCGGAGAGGATTATTAGATCGAATTTTTCAGGGGCAGCAGCGAAGAGAGATGCAGTCGGTGCGCCCCAAATATAACCTTGGACAACCACTTTTTCACTCGACGCCGTCGGAACGTTGTGTTCTACGTTGTGCGATAAATTCTCCAAAAGCGATTGATCTGGATAATCCGTTAGAACAGTCTGCAGTAAGTTATCAGCCATAAGTTCACACGAAACGCTTCTTGAGTCTCGACGAACCTTCCGTGCCCCATTAAGAGCGGTAACAAGCCCCGGCAACCCACCGCCTGCACCAAGCTCGAGAACATTTTTGTCGAGATACAGATCCTCGTGTGTGTCCAGATACGTTGCAAACGCGCGCGCGGCGTTCCATCTTAGCAGACGTTAACCATCGACGCGAAGAAAAACTGCCACGGGGTATGAAGACGCACAAATAGTGCCCCCATAAGGGGTGAGAGCCCACAAGTCTGATCTCAATTTCTGACCACGCATTCTTTTTGACATCTTCCTTTCTCTTGCATGCTGGTGAGCGTGTGTAGATAGAGATCGTCGGCGAGGGCGAAGGCGGCCTAGGAGGGTCCTGTGCGGGCTCAGACATATGAGGGCACCTTCAAGACAAACACGTCGGCAGGATAATCACAGTAAACATAGCGTCAAGAGCTAAACCTTCGACCCCGTCCTCGTCCTCGGCGACCCCATCGTCGGCGTGTAGCTGCATCTCTCCGGTCATCGTTCGGTTGTGTCAAGTCCTGCGCTTTCTAAATGCCGCATGTGACAAGAAGGACCAGGCACACGTGACACGTACCAGGGCGGGCCGAGTCACGGAGAATCCCCGAGACTCAGAATGCTCAGCCTTAGCCACTGCTCCTTTGCTGGCAAAGGCCTGAGCTTCAAGCAACTTGGTACTGGGCTTCTTGCAGTAACTTGTTGCATATCGCCTTTTACATGTCTTGCCAAAGGCGTCGAACAGTGCACGTGCCCAGGCCCAAGACACTTTTAAAAGAGGCGACTCGGAGTCATTGACTCCATCAGAAAATCTATCGACGCCCATGTCTCGGCCATAGGAACCGCTCCACCAGATTCCTGTCCGGTCCGTTATTACTTTTGTACGCGCAAACTCGAATACAGGGAGACTGGAGTCCGTATATGTGTTTACTGGCCGGCAGCTGAAAAAGAGGCCCGTCTTCGTAACTTTGACTAGCATGCCTCCCATGCCAAATATTCCGTTCGCCCAAGTCTAGACTCGGCAAACTAACAAGATCATCTTTCGTTGCTCAGATCCGATGCTCAGATCTGGACCATCTCTAGCCTTCGTCCAGCAATGTATCAAGGTCGCTTAGTCTGTGTGCATGTCGCCTTCAACATAACCTTTTACCTCTCTTCTCCCGTGTTCAATGTGACTTTCTTGGCGCCATTTTTAGATCCGTTTTCCATGCGTGCTAGCAGAATATGTCTTGGGCTATGTACCAAATTAAATTCCTTATTGTTACCGCATGTCAAGCCTTCCCGAAACGTGCAATTCAGGAGCCTCGCTTCAGGGCCAGAATGCTGATTGGCGGGCGGTTGATCATCTATATATTTGGACGGCGTGCTCAGAACATCCCCTAAATCCTTCCTCTTGCTCCATTGACAACAAATCACGCCCGCTTGATATTCATTCAATAATGGCCGAGTCTTACAAGGATATTACTGGCGCCGTCATCTTCAGTATTTCGGTGCGATTTATTTATTTGTTATGTCCTGGCTGGATAAACGAGCTTTGGTCCTCCTGTGTTTACCTGTTCGCAGCTAAAAATCAAGGAGGGGAAGGCAGATGAACTGGAACAGTACATCGCCAATGAAAAGGCTCGCGCGGACTCGGATGCCGAGCCTGGGACAGTACTCTTCGATATGGCCAGATACGGAAATTCGTTCGCTGGGTGGATAAAGTAGGTGTTAACCTTCCGAGGCCGCGAAGTTCGTCATCGTGATCGCCATTGATCTTTTGTCATTAGATACAAAGACGCCGACGCCGTGGAAACGTGAGACTCTCTCTTTAGAGATTAAAAAATTTCTGATGTCCCAGTGGGAAATGATCTCTTTCAACACCTCGCTCACACCTACTGCATCTTCTCGAATACAGACACTTTAACAATCAAAGTCCAGCCTACAGGAAATTTTTAGCCGAGAACTTCGAAGAGGTGACTAACAAATTGGCAATACTTTTCTAGCGACTTACATACAAATTCACTAGGAGCCCGTTATTGTGTTTTATCCTGCAATCCCGCTAATCGCGCCGAAAAAGCAGTGATTTATCATCAGATTTCGGCTCCAAGTTGGAGTCTACTACGTCTTATTAGTTTAGGGGAGCTGTCCTTTCGACGCATGCATATTTCGACTTGAATACTACCATTTTGATGCGAAAGGTTCCGAAAGAATCCAGCTCTGGATCGTCTTACATGAGTGAAAAGGCAAAATTGATCATGGAGACGAAGTCCAGGATCCCGGTTTCTTGATAGCATCAGCTTGGGCTCCCCAAACTTTGTTTTGGGGATTTCCGGCTTTGGACTTCATCGACATCTCCAGGCCTCTGGGTCCCAACCTTCCTCAAACTAGTGGCTTTATTTGCTTTTCTGGTCAACCCTCCCCCATCGACGAGGACCCGGGCCGCCTCACGATACAATAGGTTGTGTGAATTTATGCCTGTTGCTTTTCTGACTCGGAAGACCGGAAGCAACTATACACATTTAGTGTTTGTCAGTAGTTTCAGGTTAACACAGACTTGTAAAGTTGGCATTGTCCCCATTACGGTCTACCATCGCCAATGTGTATATTTCCCTACGACTCCGGAAAAGTTGTCCGGCCAGACCGGTAGTGCGTTTGTTTCCATTGCGGCCGACTTCTGAGAGGGGTGACAAATGGCTACTTTACCCCGCCACCAAATCGTAGCTGGAAGGAAAAACGTGCAAATCAAACCTGGCAACCGAGTCATGTCGCGACGTCTACGACTCTGAACACATAGCAGACTTGAGGCCGGATTTGTGTACCCTTCCTTTGGTTAATTCTAATATCCTTTTGCATACTGCGAATGAGGCCGCGGGTCCGGGAGTATTATTAGTATGGGATGTCACGGGTGCTCACGATTAAAGAAAGTTGGAAGCGTCGCCAAGATTAAGTAACAGCTCTATATACATCAAACCGGATTTTACGAGAATGGTACGAAAGAATACCCGCGATTGGTATGTAGCGAATGTCAGGCAGCAGCCGGTTGCTCCGCTAAGAGTGGCACGGAAGATTGAAAAAAATCAAATTCCCGAATGCCGCGATGCCGAGGCGACGTATTTGAGGGGAAAAAAATAGAGCGCCGGAGTCGGCGAAGTTCTGGACCTGTTTCCCGAGATCCCGAGACAGGCAGCGGCCGAATGAGAAACAGAAAGTAAAGACTTAATACCTTATATGGGATATTAAATATATAGTAAACCCGCAAGGTTGGCGAAAGCGTGGGAGTCCGATGTCCCGCATGTGGACAGCACTGATTCCGTCCCGCACGCTGACGTCATTTGCACATGTGGGTCTAGGCATCGGAGTTCCCACGAATTTCTATTTGCTAAGGTACCATATGCGCCTTCCCCGACTCTTGCCACTACAAGCCACCTATGCCCGAAGCTGCGTCCAGCAGCGACCGCAACAAGGGCCACGACGGAGGCGGTCGGCCCACCGACGCGCTGGAGATGTCTAAGGCGGCCAAGCCCCATAAAGCCCGCCGTCGTGATACTGGTATCTTCCCCAGGACGCCCGATGTTGACCTCAACCGCCGCCGCCGTCGCGGTGGTCGGTCGACAGACCATCTTCCCCTTCCCGTTCTGGCTACAAAATCAAACCTCAAGAAGAACAATCGCCAGAGCGAACGAAGGCAGGAGCAGGAGACTGTCATGGAACTTATCCACACCATGCGACATGGCGGCGAGCTCAAGTCCCATAGCCATACTCGCAGCCGCGGACAAAAAAATGCTCGGATTGAAGGTGGTGGTCTGCGCGTGCGTTGGGCGCGTTTCAAGCAAAGGCTTGGCACTGGTAGCGCACTCTCTGTCTCGTTACTAGACGGCACCGGCGAGTCGACAGACAGCTCGCGTTCCTTGCGCCGTGCGACTCTCGGATATGGAATTGCGGGCGAAGGCGAAGATGCGAACCAAGTAGACGACGATGCCGAGTTTGACCAGGTTGTCGTCGACAACGCACTCGGGATGAGTTCCGATTCCCATCCCAGTGAGCATCATGTGCACTCAACCAGCAGGGATGGTACAGGCAACGCAAAAAGTAACACAACATCCGTTACTGAGTCTCAGTCGCAGTCGCAGCATCCGTATGGTTTCTGGGAATCAAATGCCGTACTTAACTTCCTTCGCTGGCGGCTCTTCCCTCTCTTGTACCATTTCTTTGCGATGCGTTTTGTTGATGGCACCGAAATTGATTATAACAAGGAAGCATGGTGGTCCAGCAAATCTTTAGCTCTCTACTGCTCACTGTTCTTCATCATCGACTGGCTCCTCATCCTCGGTCTCGCCGCCCGTCCTTATTCACTTGCTGACGAAATTTTCTATTACGGTGTTGGTCCTCTCCTCACGCTACCGCTGCCCTTTCTCGTTATATATGACTTCCCATTTTTACGCCCTATGATATACCAAATTTACATGTTCGTCACCGTCTGGAGCTGGGCTGTTTACTCGACTGCTTATATGTATGCCTGCGATTACTACGGCAAACGCCTTGGTGCAGACATGTGTGGTTCAAGGGACTTCATAAGTTTCTTCTTGTGCGTCTCGATTTTTTCATCTTCTTGTTTTCTCCACTAATACCGCCTCAAAGTCTTTCAATTGGGTTCCCTGCAATAGCAGTGTTCGGTTTGCGCATGACGCGCCTCTCAAATGCGATTGGGCTAATCATTTTCTTCATACTTAACGTAAGTTCTTGCGCTTTAATATGTCTTTGATCCTTGATTTAAATTCTGGTAGTGTGTCCTCATCCTTCCGGAGCGCGCTGCATTCACTAGAAGTGCGTCTTCTCGTTTTTTGGTCTAATACGCACTAACATGGGGCAGATGTCATAAACATGCTCCTTTTCCACATTTTCTTGCTGTATATTCACTTCAAGCGGGAGTCGGTACGGATTTGTTTCTTGTTCAGTACGTGCTATCTTTAACATTGCCTTTCCTTCGTGCAGACAGAGCGCCGCAATTTTGCGCTGCGTGTGCAACTGAAAGTCCAATTCCGCGCGACGCAGAGTGCACAGGTAAACGAGCGCAAGGCAAGCGACTCAAAACGCCGTCTCACTAGCTACGTATTCCACGAGGTTCGCGTCCCCCTCAATACCGCTCGTACGTCGCCGATCTATTTCTGTTTTTCGTCTCTGATGCAAAATGGGTTGGCTTTCGCAGTACTTGCCGTGCAGAATATGGAGGCGACGGGCCCCGTGTCTAAAGGACAAGAAATTGAGTGGACCGCGCTCAGTGGAAGTTTGAGCATGATGTCAAAGGGTGTGTGTTATGGGGCTTTCATACTTGACATCGCACTACTTCTGCGATCTTCTAGTCTTTGGATTTTAAATACTAAATTCAAACTTCATTACCTTAGTACTCAACGATGTGCTTGACTTCGATCGCCTTGACTCCGGACGTTTTTCCACAGTCAATATGCCGTATAATATCGTGCGTATTTCACGTTATCACTGGGTCTGAGTCTTACAATGATTGGACTGTTAACAGCATCAGACGATCCGCTCTATACTCATCCCGCTTCGTCTGGCTGCAGACGCTCGTGGACTTACGCTTACAGTTGAGCTTGATAAAAGAATTGATCAGGTACGTCGCGGCACTCCACCTTAGGTCGTTTTCTAAGAGATTTATTTGTCTCCGCTAGCTTGCGCGCCGCACCGTGCTTGCCGCGCAGGGAGTTGATTCCGCGGGCATAGCGGCAGCCCTTGCGTCACAAGAAGATGAGGATGGACTCGTGCTTGGCGACGAGATGCGACTACGTCAAATTGTAAATAACCTCGCGAGCAACGCGTGCAAGTTCACGCCTGCCGGCGGCCAGATCCGTATTGTGACGAAACTCGTGGCCCCTGCGCTTCTATCAACAGAGCTTCCAGACGGCGAGGCTGATGTAACACCCCGGGACCAGGAACAGGGCGCTAGTGCTATCGACAAAAAGGATATTGATTCTGCTGGTCAGATGGATGGTGTCGCGAGTTCAGATCAGGCCTTAGTCGACTCAAGCAAGAGCTTAGGGTCTCCTGTTTCTCCTTCCGAAAAGCTGCACTTACCGTGGCGGCGCCATTCAGGCAAAAAAAGGCCAAGTAATGATCATCCGAAAACGGCCAAGAGTGGGCAACGCCATGATGACGCGCTGGACAGAGCGGAGAAGGGTGAGTACCAGGCCGCCGATTTGCCGTTTGTATTGGCGACGTCGGCGACACCGCTGTCGACCGCACAGCTCGTGAGACACAACTCCCACGACTTGAACGCGCTTGATAGCATCGTGGTACGAGTGGAGGTGCACGACACTGGAGTTGGGATACGAGCTCGTGATCTGGTGGACCACAAGCTTTTTAGGTATGTTTTGCGTCACGGAGTTGATGAATTTGTTCTGACATGTTGACCTTCCCAAAAGCCCATACGTCCAGACAGAAGTGAGTAGTGATTTGATTGAGGTAACCGGTATGCTCCAATTTTTACGCGCGTTGTTATAGATTGGGAAGTATCAAGGCGGAAAAGGAACCGGACTCGGTCTTGCCCTCGTACGTCGGATTGTCAAGCTCAGTGGCGGGCGGCTAGGAGTCAAGAGTAAATTAGGCCAGGGAAGTACCTTCTGGGTTGAAATGCGTACGCTTTACACTTTCATTCCGCCTTCATTTCGACCTCCGATATACTGAATTTTACTCGCTCGTTAGCTCTGGGTATCGGTAAGCGAATCATCAGTGACACGCACAGCAGGCCGGATGTTCCACGCGACGGCTCGGATTACTCAGACGGCCAGCGAAAGCTCGCCCTTGGGCTCGAAGACTTGAAGTTTGCACGGGCAATTGGGGAGGGTGACACACCCTCGACTCTAGTGGCTAATCACAGCAATATCACAAATTCTGTACAGGCCGCTTTCATGCAAGGGCAACTACAAGATTACAACTCCATGTCCGCGTCAGTGGGTCTAGCTTTGCCCGCCCCAGTAGTTTCGGAGCGCGCTATGAAGAACATCATGGACCAAAGCGGTCTTTTTGAAATTGTGGCGCAGCCGATGTTGATGACAAATCCGGGACCCGAACAGCCGAGGACACCAATCCCGTCTGCCGACTCGTGTGTCAAGACCTCTGAAAAGTCTAGCTGTGATGAAACAGGTAATGAAGAGCGTCAGGAGGGAGAGGAAATGACGGAGCCTGCGTCATCATGCTCGCCCCTTCTCTCTGCCCCGCCTCCTGTAGGCTCGATTTCCACACCTGCGATTCTCGAACCTGGACCCGTACCTGTAGATGCGCCCCGTTCTGCATCTACGTCTGCTGCAGCCTCTGTCCCTAAGCCGACATCCGTTCCCCGGCCTTATGAAGGCTTGCGCATACTTGTTGTGGATGACGACCAGATTACTCGCAGCTTGATGTCGCGCATGCTCACGCGTCTGGGTTGTAGTGTCATGCTTGCGGAGAACGGAAAGGTTGCCCTAGAGAAGATCCTTGGGGGCCCGGTTCCAACGGGCCTTCTTCGCGGGGAGGCGGGTGCATCGCCGGCGGATGCTGCAGCTCCAGGGATTGAGGAGACGCAGCCGGAGCACATCTATCACTTTGATGTAGTGTTTTTGGACAATCAGATGGTGGGTTTGATTAGAGTCAATGTTATGGACGAATAGTATCTAATGTGTTATGCGCTTCGCAGCCTATAATGTCGGGACTAGATACTGTTACTGTACTGCGGGCACTCGGACGCAAGGACTTGGTCGTTGGCGTAACGGGTAAGAGGTTTTCTTCCTCATATTTATTTGTGTGTACAGGATTTACCGAATTTCTGCCAGGAAACGCGCTCTTGTCTGATCAGCGGGAATACCTCAATGTTGGGGTAAACCGGTACGTGCACTCGGGGGGATTTCGTATATCTGACTAATGTCATTCATCATCGACCAGTGTTCTGACTAAACCTGTTTACGAAAGCAGTCTGAGGTCGGTATTATCGCAAGCCAGTGGTCAACAAATTAGGAACGGGCCTTCTGAGCTTCAAGGTGTTCCCCTACCTCCGTGACGCGGCAAATCTTCAGACCTTACATCCACTCGTCTTTCAACTTTTTCTCCGAAAATTTCGGCCCCTTGGCCAATGGAATTTTAACTCGTTTTCTCTTTGCATAGCCAGCAGCTGCTAATCCTGTAAACCCATAGCTTTGACGTCCCCTGTTTGTGATTTTCTTTACATTTTGGGTGCATTCGCTCTGTTTTCTCCTGGTCTCTCATCGTCGCATCCGGCTCCGCCAGCATCATATACACGCTGATTCTCAATAGTAACTTATCGACGATTTATAAATTCTGGACCCTCTCTGTACCTGTGTATGGGGTGCCCATAATTTCTGTTTTGCTTCTTGCTCATTGTCTTTCATATCAACTTGCTTTCTGTTCCGAATCGATCGCAGGATTGACGATCTGAGTGGACGGCCCGGTTGCGCTGATAGTCGTTTAGTATACCGACTTGCCCGGGAGATGAAAAGATAGACCCGCGGTGGGAAGAAAGGAAGTGGGTGTAACAGGACCGCAGCTGGCTGTCCAGGTTGTTTGTATGCTGCTGCTGCGGGCTGAGGACGGAGGACACGGTCCCTCGGACGAACTGGACGATAGGCGCAGTCGTGCCGTGTGTGCCGAGACGCGCATACGCGGATGCCGTGTGGTCGGCGGCGACGCTCATAGACACCGCCTCGTCGGTCTCGACGCCCCACCGGCTGCGCAATTCCCCCTTCTACATGTCCTATAACCACCGTCGCCCATCAATCGCGACGCAACAATCCCCGTGCTCAAACTAAAATGCCCCCTGCCGCCAAGCGCGACGCAGACACCTCTGACGAAACCGGCCTCGAGCTGCGCAGGGTGCGCATCCGCGAGCTCGAACTTAAGCGTGCGCGTGGCGAGATCTCGTGTGCGGAATGCCGCAGGTGCGTACCTGTACTCATGGCCGATCTTCACCGTGAGGATTGGGTTGTTCGTTGCTGACAAAAATACAGACTGAAGCTCAAGTGCGACAAGAAGGTCGGTGTCTCACAAACATACAACAACGCCTTAGTCTCTGACCCCGAGTCGCTTAGGTTCCATGTTCTTCGTGCAGGCGCCGTGGATGTCAGCAGATTTGCCCGACAGGTCTGTCTCCTCACATCGTGTATCCCGCCTGTGCTCACGTCCATTACAGGCGTCAATGGCGCCGCAGGTCAAGGTGCACACCATGTAATCTCCGAGCCCCCCGCGCTGCGACTCCCTTCCGATCCTGCACGCGTGTACGACAAGCTCACGGCGATGAGCGAGCGTATCCGTGCACTAGAGGATGCGTTGCATATAGAGACTAGCACGGGACTACGCTCGCGCCCTCACGCACTTCTTGCGCCCGAGCTGCTTGCAATAAAGCAAGGCATTGACACATACGAGATTGCCGACTCAGAGAACAAGGAGAAAGACGAAGGGGAGGAGGAGCTGATGAGCGCATTCGGGACGTTGTCGATCACTGACGGCCACACGATGCGCTTCCTGGGTGCGACGGCGACAGAGGTTCGTCCATAGTACAAAGGAAATCTTCTTCAGTCTAACTAAATAATTATTTGCCAGCAACTGCTGTTGATGGTAAGAGGCCCCTTTGGCGCGTTTCACTTGGATGTATGCAAACCTGATCACCCGTTCACAGGAAGTTTTTGAGAAATCGCAAACCACGCAAGCGGTCGAGGGTACTGGGTCCATGCCCGAGATCGAGCAGGCAAGTGCAATGTGGCCGTTTGCGCCCATGTGCCTCCCCGCGAACCTGCTCGCAGCGCAGATCATCGTGCAGTTGCCGCCCATCGAGCGCGCACAAGCGCTGTACGAGGCATACTTCACAAACCTTGCGTGGTTCCTTGGCCCGGTCAGCCGCGAGCAGATCACCGAGGAACTCATGCCCGTGTTCTACCCCCGCCGGCGGCTACTTGAGCCCAGCGCGCTGCGCCCCGAACAACTGCACGACCTCTCACTGCTGCTTGCCGTGTTTGCGTGCGGCGCGGTCGCCGACCTCACACTTTCTCCACAAAATACCGAGGCCACGCGTTACCAACAACTCGCCCGCGCAGCGCTTGGCCTCAAAAATGTCTTCGACGGCGGCTCTCTTGCAGCATGCCAAGCCATATTCATCCTGGGCTCGTTTGAGACATATTCATGTCGGAGACCCTCGCAGGAGGTTACGTGGAAGATGATGTCTCTCGGCGTCAGCATCGCAGCAAGTGTGAGTGAAATTGATTCTGCGTTTCCAGATGCATATTGACTTTCTTATGGCTTAAGATTGGATTACGTGAGTTCTTTTGTGCCCCGTGTCTTCGTTTCAGTTTTTTCATTGAAAATTTGCGTCTCCAAGATCGTGACCCTGCGCGCTGGAAACTTGACCCGAAAATTGTCGATCGTCGAAGACGATGTTTCTGGGAAATGTTTCTGATTGACATATGGAAGGTACGTTCCCCCATATTCGGTCACATCTTTGTGATTTCGGCTTAAGAGAAATAATTCAGAGTCTGGGGACTGGTAGACCGACCCTTTTCAGTTTAAACGTCATCGATTGCGAATTACCAATTGATCGTGGTACTTCGGTGGAAGATGATGGTACGGTGGTTCAGAGCGGTGAGCCAACACGCCCCATACCTATAGTGGAGAGTGCTCATTTTCAATCTCGATATAGTTTGGCGATGGCGTTATCGATTTGCGCGTGATGTTCTCACTCTTGTGGTCGACAAACTCTGCTCAGCACGACCTGCTAAATATTCGGAGATTTTAGAACTCGACCGAAAGGTTCGGGACTTCGACACGCACCCCTACGTTGGGCGTAACCGTCCGATGCGCGGTCCTGGTATTGATGCTGATTTTTACCGTCTTCATCCATTAGTGACCGTGTGGTATAAGGAGATGAGTGAGTAGTCGATTGATGCTCAAATGTCGTAGGATTGCTAACGACAACTGTCACTTATGAATCGCGTGCCTTGTCTGCAGCGCTGTTTTATATCCACCGTAACTTCTTTGCGCGCGCAATCCTTAACTTCCCGAACGACCCGATGCGCAGCCCCTTTGTGCCCTCATTCCTATCGACGTACCGTAGTGCGTCCTACCTGCTTAGGATTATTCGCGAGGCATACGACGAATTTGCGCTTGTGCTCTTCCGGATGTGGCCGATGTGGGCGAACGGACTGTCAGCTGCGGTGCGTATTTCTTTCCGCGTGTGCGGCGTCATGTTAGGATTTGTAACTGAGTGGAAAGGCAGGTCATTCTAGCGTCGGTTGTTAGTAGGGCTCCCACAGTCAGCTTTGCGGCCTCCGCGTTCAACGAGCTCGAAAAGGCCATGGAGCTTTTTGAAGCAGCTTCGTCGCATCCGGTGGTGCAGCACGGCTTGGTACGATTTTGGTAAAGCTACTCTGTGTTTTCTTTTCTTATTGTTAAATTTCAGCCGCTGCTCCAACGACTGCTCGACAAGGCACGCGCCGCGCTCCTCAGCTCTCGAACGCTCCAGTTATCCCAGCCACCCCCAGGTGGTACAGGTTCCGCCGCAAACGACGGGGCCGAAAATCGTGATTTACAGAATGCCGCATTGGCGAGAAAAGATTCAGTCGGTCTAGAACAATCGGATCTTCTCATTATGCGTGGTGTAACACGCCTTGTCCAGCATACGTCGACACCGGCGCCCAAGTCGATGCCGAGCGCGTATGAGGAGGTACAGGCAGCATACCCCGCTATGGTAGAAGAGTACCTATGCTCTAGCGCACAAGCTTCCGTAGCCGCTGAGTCGCCCACGCCGACGACTTCCTCCGGACCTAGTGCGTCTCCTTCGTCAAGCAGTGCGACGTCACCCGAAGATACTACTGGATTATCACCTAAGTCGGCCGCGCGTGCAAGTAGCGAGTCTAGTCATGGCAAAGGCGTAGAGGTCAAGCGAGGTCCTATGGGGAACGCCATCATGGCGCACCTGTCGCCAGAGGGCTTGGTTGTCCACAATAAGACGAACAGCAATGATTCGGGCTCTTTAACGTCGAACAGCTGGATGATGCAAAGTCCAAATACCGCAGCGGACCCGGTAGGTCCGCAGGCCCAGTCGGGTCATTCTGCGCCGTACACTCCCTCTCAGGACTACATGCCGGGTTCAGTGTACTTGAAGTCTCCCGACGTGGCACGTGCGTGGCTCGCCAGGGTGGAGCAGGATCGCGCGGCTGTTATTGCCGCCCAGTTCGCCGCGGAACAGCAATACACGGGGCAACAGCCACGCCCGGAGGAGCAACCACAGCCTCGACCGATGGGGCCGATGCCGGTCCCTCCGCAGCAGCAACAACAGCAACAGCAATATCAGCCGTGGCCATGGCCTCCAACGGCGTCGATGATGTCCACGATGCATGGGCCAGCGGAGCAAACGCCCCCCCAAGCCTTCTCGTTCGCTGATGTCACTGGTGGTATGGACTTCAACCAAGACCCATCCACGCATTTCGACCCGTTGATGTACGCGCCCGGAGGCCCGGCGTCTGTGTCGGCGGCGGACGTGGACGCATTCATGTCGTACCCTGTATCGTTCACGCCCATCATCGACAATAATTCCGCCTTTCCATCAGAGAGCTTAGTGTCTGCCGAGACTTGGGCCGACTTGGTGCAGCAGGCTGGGCTCATGGATTCCGGTCCGATCCCGGAAGGCTGGGAGGATTTGAACTTCTCATGACCGCGGTAAGAGCTTGCCCGTGGGTTTCTTTTTTTGTTTACAGCTATAGAGCTCGGGTGTCTTGTACCGTGTAAATATTACTGTATTAAGATCTTTATGTGATTCAGGAGATAATGTAGTCTGTTTACTAGTAGTTCGGTTCATGCATGCTTCTAGACGGGCTTAACGAGGGTGTTTAGGTGTGAGACTGCGAAATAAATAGAACTGTACAAATGCAGCTGGTGGTATGGGCGTGTTTTTTTTCCTATGAGGACAGTTCTGACTCCAAAGGCGTTGCATGCCCTATGCAGCGGACCAAGTGCTCCTTTCGGACGGAGGTCGTTTTATGGACGGATAGGATTTTTCCAGTCCGAGTCGTCCGAGTGCTGCGAGCCGGGTCTTGGCCGGATTGTTTGGATCAGAGCCGCAAATACAGTAAACATATTTAATGCAATTTCGGAAAACAGTACGACGAAAGCGAGGATCAACGAAAAAAACAAAGATATTTACGATAAATGAATGTTATATAGAATTTTAACAGCTAGTCGGAACAAACATACAGGTCCCACGTCATACAGGTTGTCATTGAACTATGACCTTTCGCATTTACACCTCTGACTTTGAGAAGGTGTGCTTTGAATCATTGTTAGTATATTCCGTTAACTCTGCATCGGTATCGAAGCCACGCTGCGCAGAAAGAAAAGGAAAATGTAAGCTGGAAGCAAGTGGAAACGGCGCAAATACAGCTTACCTGGCTTGCATCACGGCCGTCGTCATGCGTCGTCTCTGTATCCACCTTAATGGAAAGTACATTCATTCCTTTGTTTGCTCCACTTTCAATCCCACGGCTATGTGAATTGCCACGCAGCGCCGAAAGGGAAATCGACTGGCTTTCCCCGGTCTCTTCTGCCCATCCATCACGCATGCTCGAACGGGAGTTCAACCTAAGAAATTACATTAAAATTCCCTTTTTTCCAAGAGGAAAGATGGGGAAACTTACGTCGCGAATAGTGAATTCACGTATACTGGTGCCGATCATTCAAAAAGTAAGTTAAAAAGCTAGCACGGGCATAGATGAAGGACGCACACTTGCTTACGCAAATGAAAAATGCGACGTAAATAAGTGCCGTTGGATACAGCGAACTCTATCATCGAAGTGTGAGTTCGCAAGCCTTCGCGACACGGCGGATGCTCTTCGCCCAATGAAGTGCTATAATGAACTCACAAATATTAGCGACATGGCCGCTGAAATGCTCGTCACAAGGCCCGTATTGATGGTGAAAATGATCAGACGGTTGATTATTGTTTCTGACCTCCTGAAGCCTGTACGAGAGCGGTGGAGGTAGAAAATAAGCGAACCTGCCACTGAGAAATCGGAGGCCACCATAAGGCTGTTAATCAGCTTTGAAATCCACCCGATCGATGGGACCTGGAGGAAGGAACTGAATTGGATCCTTTGTATTCGTAGTTTTAGTAAGGGAGACTCGCAAACATAATGAAGTAAACGTACCCCCTGCCAAAAAACGCTGCACACAGAAAGTTGAACCTGTTATTGCGGATAATCCAAGGATCATTCTTGTGGGACGCACATGTAACAGCAATAAACTCGGCGATGACTATGATCTCTAAAACGCATACAAGCAGCATATTTTTGTGGCTTACTATTTTTTACGTTAGTAAGCTTGGGAAGGGAGAAGATGGTCGAGTTATTTATACTCACATCTCCAAATCCGATATACTAGGAAGGTCTGGACCAGTAAGCATGTGAAAGCCTGGAAATGATTATCTTGAGAAGCACGGGCACAAAACATAACTTGGATTGCGTACACTAACGAGAACCATATACTTCGGGAGTTATAATTAGACAGATTATACACCCTTCAGGTCGAAGAAGAACCTACTTCGAGGGTCGGCTCTAGATGGAGGAGATATGGCACATTCGCATACTCCGTAATCAAATACACATAACATGCATGGGTAATCAGCGCTTGGTGAAGAGTGTCGAGGGCCCAGGCGGTAACGACCTGGGTCGCCGTACTTTGAGTCTTTTACCGCATAGATACAGGTAAGAAGCTAAGACCCGCACAATAAGTTTTAATCGCCAGTGATCATTAGAATATCGCTGGGTGAATCAAATGAATGACAATAATGTATAGACAGTGTCTGAAAGCAACGTACGTTGAAGTAGTAATACATCTGCACCGACCCTATCCCCCATAGGCTGAGGTGAGGTTAACAAAAGTGCCCAGCCATTCAAGAGAGTATATCAGGGACTCACGCCATGCCGAGTCTGTCGAACAGTCGCGTTAGAAGTGTCCCATGGTTCAAGTGACGCAAAACTGTGCTTACACGACGCCGATGTAAAGCGCACCCATCTTCGAAAAGAGGTTTGAGCCTGTCCGTGCTTCAAGTTGAGAAGACTCCTCACAGTGTTGTCTAGCTTAATCCCGGCAGAGGCAAGACTCGGGATCGTCACATTGCCCGCTGAGGGACTCGCAACACCAGTCGAAGACATGCTTATCGTGGCTCCTTGAAGTCGCTATACGTGAATGCCAGACAAGGGAGACAAAACTAGCATGCGCGCAAGACGGGATCGGCGCCTCTCCTCCAAGCTCGAGGGAGGATGGGGGAAGTTTTAAGGAAAGGGGATGTCGGTAATCAGGATCTCTAGCCCATACTTGAAATCTCGCTTGATAAGAGAAGCAAAAGCAAAACTCAGGTTCAGGTTCGACTATGCATACAAATGTTTGCGCCCAAGCACTAGTACTGTCACGGTAGGCCGCGGATATATGATGATCTAAAGGCTTCCATGGTCACAACCTGTCCAGAATTGGATAGGCATCAGAGAAACTCGCTTACTTTGGAATACTGTTGATCTTTTTTCGTCTCGCCTTCTCTAGAGCATTAAGACCTCAGACGACTAAATAAAATGAAGCGAGGTAGGGCGCAGAGCTGACATGGACTAAGGCTCAGATTGCGTCGACAGCGTGAATCCCGCGGCAGACAAGTCCGTCAGCTTGAGTAGCGTGCAAAGTCACGGTGTTGGCGTTTTGATCGGCTTTTGATGGTAGGAAAGTGGAGGCATTAAGCTCCATACAGATGACTTTCCGGCGCCCTTTTGATGTCGAGAGCATCTCTGATCGTATCCGAAATCCCTTGAGAGAAAAGACATGGGGCCGACTGTCGGAGAAGACAAACTTATCTACAAACCATAACTTCGTCCCTTTTGATAGGAGGCTCATACCGCTTTCTGGCCGGGCAAGATTTGATCCGGTCACTTACTTGGCTGTGTCTTGCTAATTCATCCCTGCTCAGCGCCCTCACACGTCCTATCTGATTCTTAAAACAAAGGCAGCCCTCAGCTGGCTTGTGCTTCACCTCGTCTAAGCTGTGGCCACTCATTAATATTGGTGCTCAAGTCAGTACAGGCATACCAAAGTACGAAGTACTAAAAATATAAACTCCGACATACGAATCGGGACCTTGCCACGTTACACTGGATTCAAGAACAAAATGGCCGAGTTGCTCACGGGCAAGTACTACACGCAGCCGTCTTGCGTAACATCTCGTGCACTAGAGAACAAACCCGTTTCCTAAATGCCTAGCCCCTGCGACGTCGGCATGCGGCGCTCTAAGGTGTCATCACGGGGTGGCGTACTACGATCCACGATCCCGACCTAGGCGGGATGAACGTCTCTGATCGCTTTCAATCGGACGCCGTGAGTTGGGTAGTGAGAGGATCACTTGCGGAAGCCACGCCAATGTCCGGTTCTCAAACACTCTTTTTGAGCTCCCCTTCAGTTCTTTGAATCCGAATTGGCGCTTGGCGCCTGGCGCCTCGGGCTTTCCAGGCCTGGTGCATATTCTTGCCATCGTACATCCGCAGTTCAAGGCCTGCTACCAACGCCGATTACTCATAGCCCTGCAATCCAGACATCTATCGCGCTTGAGAACTAAGCTGCCGTGACCTCGTAATGTCCGCGACTGCTGGCTCCAAGGTCTAACAAAACGCCATTGGGAAGCATTGTTATGAAGCCATATGCCAATTGTTAGGGCAGCTTAATCGTAATATAAGACATCAGTGCTAATGATACGACGCACGTACTGTATTGGGTCTAGATATAGCGTAAATCCAATGCAAACGCTCGAAGAGCAATAAACGAGGCAGGTCGGTACATGTGTCATGCTTCCAAAGACGGGGAATCCGTCACATCAAGCTCGCACAATCAGGAATGCCTTCTGCAGGAACTCGAGTGCGCCGCTTGTCCGGGCAGAAAGCCCATCGAGGAGATATTTCGGGATTCGCCCTGATTGTACTTGCTGACAAGGCTATATCTTAGTGCGCAAGAAAATAATGGTTTCCACGGACCACAAAGCTTATAATATCCGGAAATATGTTAAAACTTAAAACACTGGGACCAACGATACTCCCAGCAGCGGGCGACCCAGTTAGTGAAGTTTGACCCAGTGCCACCACCCAGAACTATTTTTGCGGAGCTTACAGTACTGCCTAGTAAAAGGAGCCTTCAGGCTTCTAAGAAATAAATTCTTCCGTAAATTTAAGCTCGTGAAAATTTTGCTCCTTCCACTCCAGACGGTGGCAACTGGCAAGGCATACGCATAGGCAGTTTCCAGAAGCGGAGACTCCCGATCATTACAAAGCATGCATCAGTCGCAGGCGCTCGCCGCTTCAAGGAACCGCGCATTCCCGCATTCTCTACACCATTCTCATCCGCCTTGTTCACGGCCAACGACCGATTTCATCAGCACAATCTCTTTCGTTTCTATTCTTGGACACACCGCTATTCTCCGTTGACGGACTGCACACTGAAAAATGAAATGGAACGACGCTTATTTTCTGAATCTTTCGAAGTGCCTTAGGCTCGGAGGAGAACCCGAAGGCGAAGAACTTATGCAGGTCGGAATGCACACAGCAATGGGGGAAAACAGTTTTTCGCGATTGGGCATCGCAGCCCCATCTCTTTCGCGGACGCTAGCATTCTCATCCGAGCCATGTTCAGTACTTTGGAGAAGAGAACCGGCTACCTGTGAAGAAACAAATTGTGAACCTCCGCATGCCTACGTAAAACGCCCCCTGGAATCCCATGTCCGCCTCGTTTAAGAGCGGTGTTACTTCGCAAATGTACTTTCTCGCCTCGCACTCTGGTGCTACAGAGCACAGCCCATTTCACTCCGCTAAAACCCTGGGCCCGCTGTTTCAATATAGGAAGAAGCCATTAGGAATGGTTCGAAGGCTTCAATAACCTGCTCGAATGCAACTTACCCGAACAAAAAGGCTGTTCTCTGAGGTCCGTATATCCAGGTCTTTTTGATCTTTGCTTCAGGAAGCAACCCTTTTTTTCCCGGGCCGATGTTCAAAGAAACGTTTCATTCAGCACAGAAGCTTTTTCAGCAATCATCTGGCTCTGCCAGCTTTGTGTACAGCGGATGTGGTCCTAGAGTTCTTAATTCCCCGAGAAGATATATGCACGGTTACACCAATCCCATGCTCATTGTTGCTCCCGGCTCCTGAAGCTATTATAAAGGGCCGAGCGATCGCGTGTTTTCCCCCCATACACTGCGAACATGGCGATTACTCCAACAGCCCTTGACATTGTCCTTGCAGTCGTCACCGTTACTCTGGTTGCATGCGTTTCCCGCTTGAGGAAAAGCAGACCGTCGCTTCCTCTTCCTCCTGGCCCCCGACCTCTACCCGTTATCCAAAACTTGCTCGACGTTCCCAAGGGTCTTGAGGGCCCACATTGGGCAAAGCACAAAGACTTGTACGGTGAGCATTAACCTCTTTTTTATTTACCGCATAAGCTATTTTACTGAGGGCAAAATATTCTCAGGTCCAATCAGCTCAGTGTCTGTGTTGGGGTCGACCATCGTCATTCTTAATGACGCACATATTTCTGCCGACCTGCTGGATAAACGCTCTAACATTTATTCAAGTCGGCCTCTACTTCCATTTGGTGGCGAGATGTAAGACATTTCTTCTACAACCTCCGACAACCTTTTGGAGTCTGACACCTTAACTATCTTTTCTTAAATAAGGGTAGGATTCTCTGGATCGACCCCACTTGTAACGTATGGTGCACGTTTCAAACTGCATCGTAGAGAAATGCACGCCTGTATCGGCACTAGGTCGGCGCTGGCACGTATCAAAGACCTCCAGGAAGTGGAGACGCGTCGCTTTCTATTCCGCCTCCTCGATGAGCCCACGAAATTTGCGGAACATGTCAGGAAGTACGTATAATCTGCCGCAATATAACTTTCAGCTGAATCCGTGCGGATAACCTAAGGACCTCCGGAGCAATCATTCTGAAGATCTCGCACGGTTATACGATCGCTCCTAGTGGGCCGGACCCGCTCGTGGATCTCGCAGACAAGGCTCTCGATATCTTCTCCAGATCCTGCCAAGCAGGGACATGGATTGTCGATTCATTGCCTTTTCGTAAGTCATCCGTCCCCTCTTTTTCTCTTCCTTTCTTTTGATGGCAACTATTTTCATCCTTCGTTTGTCCAATCACCCGTCCGTCACCCAACGCTTACATTAATCAATTATTAGTGCGTTATCTCCCCGGCTGGATTCCTGGTATGGGCTTCAATAACACTGCACGCGACTGGAATGCAACCATAACGGAGTATATCAACAAACCGTTTGCTTTCGCAAGGCATCAAATGGTTCGTGTCCGTCCGATCCTGTGACCCCCTGTCCAATGTAGAACATGCTGATCTCCGGCGATTCAGAAAACAGGGAATGCAACGCCATCTTTTGCAAGCGAGCTATTGGAGAAAAACGTATCGGATGAACATGACATGAAGTGGATCGCCGCTACACTATACGGCGGGGGTGCAGATACCGTGCGTAGCGCCAAGTTGGCCAACACAATGTATTCTACTGACTCATTTTTTTTGACCAACCCGTCCGACATGCAGAGTGTTTCGGCGACGATGACATTCTTCCTCGCTATGGTACTCTATCCAGATACTTTCCAGAAGGCACAGGCAGAAATCGACAGAGTAATAGGCCGTGATCGCCTGCCGATCCTCGCGGACAGGGAGCACCTTCCGTATGTTGAGGCACTCGAAAAGGAAGTCCTGAGATGGAACAACGTTGTCCCGATGGGTATGAATATTCCTTAATATCGTGCTACAACAAACATAGAGAACCCACACCATCCTGATTGTTCCTTCTATCATTATAATCACAGGGCTTCCTCACCTCCTTACACAAGACGACGTTTATGATGGATATCTGATCCCCAAAGGCGCGATCGTGCTGCCCAACATCTGGTAAGGCAAACCTCCATTCTCCTCTTGACTCTACCTCATCTAATTAATACAGGCAAATGACGCACGACGCTAGTGTGTATCACGATCCTTTCAATTTCATTCCCGAGCGCTTCCTGGGCAAGAACGCCGAGCCAGACCCTCGTAATTTGGTCTTCGGATTTGGGCGAAGGTATGTCCTTTGATCTCATGGAACGGGTGACGATGACAATGCCGCAAATTTATCAGGATTTGTCCCGGAAAGGATCTCGCAGATGGGTCGTTGTTTCTTTCAATCGCCATGACTACTAGCTCTTTCAATATCACTCGGGAAAGGGATCCGTTTGGGAAAGAAGTGGACCCTGTCTACGAGTACTGCTCTGGGATCATCAGGTCTGTATTTTATTATTTTCTCCATTACGAACCAGCTCTTTTTGATCTTATTCCCTCTCTGTATTGTTTCGCAGTCATCCAAGTCCATTTAAGTGCATAATTGAACCCCGGGATGCACAGGCTGTGTCGCTCGTCCGGAGTGTACTAGAGGAACACCCGTTTGAATCAGGCGACGCAGATGTACTCAAGAGTATTCCATTGTGAACGTTGTAATTCGCCCCTCTGTTTCGCCATGTCTCCGTTTCCTTTATTTACGCATGACAGACTTGCAAGAATAGACGTTCAGGAATTCGTTATCTCGTGCCGTTCCTGCGCATTTGGGACGAATAAAGAACTGTGTGTTTATCTAATTAAACAGAAATTCGAATGAGCAGTCAGTTTATACGAGTAATTTTACAGCAAAACGCCAACGCGTCCCATTTGAGAGTAGCCTGAGGAGGGCGGGTGCTAATTGAATTCGGATCACTGGCAGCAACGGTATCGCCTGGGCTCGTTCGAGCCGGGCGGAGAAGACTTGTAAGTAAGCACATTGGAAATGTTGATGCTGCCGGCAACATGTCTCTCTTACGGTCCGGCAGTCAAAGTTCTGTTAGCCCTTTTCTCTTCTTCCGAGTCGGCAAAGAGCCCAGTGGGATTCTGGCGGCCGTGCCAGTGGTTACATTAGCAAGTCCGAATAACTACCTGACACCTGTTAGATGGAAGCGCTGAGGTGGCGCATCGGCAACTGAAGTCTGCATCTACTAATTAATAAATGAACGCGCCAGAATGTCGTGTCGCTGCGGCAGCCAACAAGATATTTGGGAGGAACCCTACCGATGGGTCGAGTGTTGTGAAATTTGTCCCACTCACCCGAAGGCCAAAAATTGTTCTGTTATTCTGTAACGCCTTGTTGCATATGCGATGTCATACACAGAATTCTTGAGCTCAGAAATGAAACTCGAATTACTACACGGCACGGGAAGTGTCAATGACCCTCTTGGGATTACCAACTGGATCAGGATTGAGAATATCAAATTAAGAAATATGTGATTACCTTTATGGAACAGTCAAAGAACTTCAAGTAACTGCACACTTTTCTTGCACAGATATTGTGTCCATTGTATCTCAGATCCATCAATGAGACAATGTGCCAGATTTACCCATTAGAAACTTCATATCCACCGCTGTTTCTCAAGAATCAAGCAAGAATCAGCAAGAATCAGCAGTGGATATGAAGTTTCCAGTGGATATATTTGGCATGTTGCCTCATCAATGGATCTGGGATACAATGGGCACAATCTCTGTGCAAAAAAGTGCACAGTTTACTTGAAGTTCTTTGACAGTTCCGTAAAGGTAATCACTTTTTTTAAATTTGATATTCTCTATCCCAATCCAATCGGTAACCACAGCGGGGCCAGCAACATTACCCGTGCCGTGCTATACATATGAGCTTATGACTAATCGTTTATTTATCGCCAACGTTTGAATTCTTTAACCAAGTGGAGTGACCGATGAATCGGAAGGACCACCAGTATGGACAATACACGTGTCAACTGGTGTGATGTAAGCAAAGGGGCACGTCGCGGGAGCAAAAGCAGTTTCTGATAGCTTCAGCTTCCGATCCTTCGGCGCGCAACGGTCTCAACAGAACTTGAACCCGACCATGGACTTCGACCGTCCGGCCCGGGCCTTTTATCGCAAAGCCTGAGTTTCGCTCGCCTTATGCGAGTTCAAATCCTCGGTACTGACGCGGATTTGTTGCTGCCCACGCGGGATCAGATCTAGTGTACAGATCAGACACCGGCTGATCAACCAGTGTGTCCCCCTTTTTTCTTAAAATTTATGATTGCTACGCTCCACCCCGAATCGGACGATCTCTCCGTGCCAATTTAACCGAGCAGGCGTTCTATGTATATGCAGACCTCGCCGAAAGAACTCATCTCTTATTCAACTATGGATATTCTCCCGTAAGCTCTCAATCAGCTCATTAGATTATTTTGGAAACTACCTCTATAGGCAAAATAGATTGAAAAACTCTAACCTGGAAGGCAGAGTTGTTCAGGTTTAAGTTCAGGTTCAAGCCAAAATGCTATTTCAGGAAAGACCCTGTACGGCAAACACAAATCTCATTAACGCTTGCTTCAATTGGCTTATGCCAGCTCTCGGCTCATTCACTCGCGACGGCAACACTTTCTGTTCCGTTTGTGAATGCTATGGAATAATCAACTAGAAAGCTCGCTAGGCACTGGCCACGGCCGAGGGTGCCAAAAAGGAACCAATTTTATTAGCATTTTCTATTAAACGCTTACGGGAAGTTGTGGGTAATTTGCTGCAGGCGGTCTATGTCAAGTTGCATAGACCTAAATTTCGGCCTGTTCCAGGCAGTTTAGATCGTCTTTCCAGATCGCAACTCAACCTTGCACAAAAATGTAGCTTCCAGAGTGATCTAAAAACTAGCTCTTACAGCCTTATGCGGAAGCCTTACAAAAACATGGAATTTCCCATCAGAGTTTGCCTTTTACCCTTAATTATATTCTGGGAGGGGGTTCCCTAGGTCCTTACAAGTTTGTGTCGCTCAGGCAGGACCGAAATTTTGGCTCGGTGCTTTTTAAGGGTTTATGTCTATGTAACTTGATTCTGATGATACATATGGTGCGTCCAAAGGTTGCCCTCATATTTCGAGCATCCTTGTGCAGGGGCCATTCTAATCTTCTCCGTATCGTTCCATTTTTTAACTCAGCTACGAGGGTTGAGCGCAGAAGGGCCACGTACTCCGAGGATCGAACCCTTACCGGTCAACGCATGAAGATTTCCCTTGGAAAAAATTCGTATAGCATACCGAACTCTACGTGCCATCACGTCGTCCAGGCGGCACGCTATACGCCTATCTTGTATCGAGCCTGTCTTAATCTTGTTCAGATGAATCGAAAGAGCCCGCCGACCCCGCATCAGTTCGATTCGCAGGCTCCAGAAGCGCCCATCGGCCTCCGGCACTTTTTGTGTTGCACTGGAATCTGCGGTTAGCTGGATCAGAAGCTCTCAAAGCTATAACGTAAGTTCTACTTTCCGTCTTTCCTGCCCTGAGCAGAGCGCAATGCAATTGCCTGCTAGGCTGTAAAACTTCGCGATGGCCGTTCAATTTTAGTCTGGGGTTCGAAGCAACAATATATAACGGTCCAGGCGGCGACAGCTGCTCCCCGCATTTTTTTCCTTCCTCCCTCCGCGCTCTCTCCCCCGCCCCGGATACAGACGAGAAGGGCACTGCTCGGTGTCTCCTTCCGACGCCGACACCGAATTATTCGTATTCATTGAAACCATTGAAGATGAGCTCTGCAACAGGCATTCTCGCTCTTGACAATACGGTACGAACTTGCATTCGACCTCGTCTTCTCGTGATACTGGTCTCTCAGATCTCTTGAGCACAGATGGGCGCATTGTTTTTGGGTGTCATGTGCGTTCATTCTTTCGTATATATTCACAGTCATCCCTAACCATAAAGCACGTAGTTTCTCTATGGCGTACGTTTCTCCGGGTGACCTATCTTTCTCGTCTCACTTTGGAACGTAGGTTATGGGGCGCAGGAACTGTTCAGATGTATTATTACTACAATGTGTGCCCGAGTCTGCTATCCTGCTATATTATCTGAGACTGACAGTCGAGAGACAGACATATCATGCAAAGGACGAGATATGGATTAAACTGCTTGTCTTCGTCGTATGGGTTCTCGATACGGCCCATCAAGGCTTGATTACACAGAGCTGCTACGTGTACCTCGTTACCCAGTATGGGAACGCGGAGTATTTGGCAGTCCTGGAAAGGTGAGCGCCGGTTTGGATTTCGGAAATCCTGGTCTGACCGCAGCCGGTACAGATCTTTGATGGTGATGGTTATAGTCACTGCGGCAATTTGCTTCATCGTCCAGACCTTCTTCACAGTGCGCATATGGAGATGTGAGTACATACAATCAAATATGTTTAAAGATTCGAGGACTCAAATGAAAGGACAGTGAGCCAAAAGAACATTTTTATAACAGCGTTCGTCTTTGTATTTGTGCTTGCGCAGCTTATATCAACGCTCGGTGCGGTCTTTTTTTTATTACCCCACGCCAACCTATTTGTTCATCGTCTTGCGAGGCAGTTTATTTCGGGACAGCTATTCATTTCACGCAGTTCGTCCAGCTGCTCGGTATCAGGAACCTTACGCGCTCAATCAATGTTGTAAATGCGATGGCAGACGCCGCTATTGCAGGCGCATTGGTCTTTCTTCTGCAGAATTCGCGCACTGGTTTTCGCCATAGTGAATCAGTTATCAATCGTCTTATACTCTTCACTGTCAACACCGGCTTACTCACTGGCATGACGGCCGTCGTGTGTCTTGCCATGAATCTTGCATTCCCGACGACCTTTCTTTACATCTTGTTTTATCTTATGACTAGTCGACGTGAGTATGAACTTCCGGAAATTAATTGTGTTTATTTACTCAAGTTTAATGCGCTTATTTTCCTTAGTTTATATGAACTCCCTGTTGGCCACGCTCAATTCGCGTAAGAGCGTGCAGAGCAGTTTCGGGGACAGTATCCAGAGTGTACACGTTTCACAGGGTATCTCAATGGACCGCTTCCGCACGCAGCCCCTTGAGTCCAGCAACTCTTATGGCGGGGTCAGTTTGTCTCGCAAGACCAGTCACAATCACCATATTCTTACAGCCGCTTATTTATTTTCAGGATGGAAAGAAGGTTGTCATCAGGGTCGAGACCGGAGTCACGTCTGATAACAGAACTGAGGTAAGCCTGCAACCGTTATCAAGTTGTTAATGGCTAATTATCCCTTTGCCGCAGAGCGACCTTGAGAATTGTACACCGAACGTGAGCTCGGACGCGAAATATAAAGTGGACAGTTATGCGGCAATTTAGGGACATGCAATTTGAACTGGGCATACCGTTTTATTTCTTGGCTCGAGCGAATCACTAATCTGCACCGCGCACCGCGCTCTCACGCAGCTTCGTAGTTTGTTTTTAAGTTATCCAGTGGTTAAATACAAATTTCGGAGTTTACATTTATTATTATTCGATGGATTATCTGCCTTTGTGGGGAAGAAGCCTGGTCTCAAGCTGCAAGGCTTGCAAGAACATCTGCGTCACCGGCCTCGAATGGGTGTTTATCCAGGACGGACCTGATGAGCAGCTCGGCAGCCTCGTCGCGCGGCGTAACTGAATATTCGAATGACGTCGGATGGCTGCGGGGGAGAGTTAGTAAAGGGATCCCATATGACTTTGAATTACGGCAATCACAAGTAGTGACGAACCTAATAAGCCCCGGGGTATACTCGTAAACCGGATCGATATCACGCCCCGTCGCATCCTTTGCACAGGAGACGTCGAAAACAGCAGTGGTCATTGCAATAGAGAGGAAAAGCGAGCCGTCCGCGAGCTCCTTGCCAGGACAGATCCTAGGTGAATAGCTAATTGAATGCCATATAGACTGCATAAAAATCTCAGGATCCACACCTTCGCCCAAACCCGAATGCCAGAGCTCGCGGATCAGGTTCGGCGTTCTCGCCGAGAAAGCGCTCAGGCTTGAAAGTAAATGGGTCATGATAGACAGCGGGATCATGAGTCATTTGCCTGTGCGTATGTGTTTCGGTCAGCAAGCCAAAAGCATGAGAGAAGACAACTGGATCACCAAATGTTTGATAGCACGATTGCTCCTTTAGGGATCCGGTAACCCATATAGGTGTCTTCTTGACACGAAACGTGCGGTGCACCTTTGTAACCGAACAGATTCTAGTCACTTTGATGAGCAACAGGGGGCACGAGACACCGTACCCATCGGCACCACGTTATTCCACCTTAGGGACTCTTTTTCAATCGCTTCAATGTACGGCAGACGTCCCCTGTCCATAAGTAGCGGGAGACTTACACGACCTACGATAGTGTCTACCTCCGCTTGTGCCTTCTTGTAAACGTCCGGATAAAGGGTCATCGCGAGGAAAAATGTTGCCACTGCAGAGACAGTCTATAATCGTTTAAAATACAAACGCAATTTTTCAAACAGCAACACGCGTCAGATTTTTTTACTAACCAACCAAGTTAGCTTCGTACCGTATCTGCACCGCCGCCGTATAACGAAGCGGCGATCCACTTCATGACATATTCGTCTGAAACGTTCCTTTCAATAAGACCTCTCGCAAATGACGAGATCCCATTTCCGGTTTTCTGTATACGGTACGTCGTGGGGAAGGTGAAAGGACATCAGCTTTGGGGGGTGCTGTGAGCCTGATAAGGGTTACTGGCCATTTGATGCTTCACGAATGCGTAAGGTTTATTTATGAAATCCATTGTGACTTTGTTCCACTCTCGAGCCGTTTCCTTAAAGCCCATACCAGGAACCCAGTCGGGAATGAAGCGCACTAGCAACTGTTTAGACTGAGAAAATCAGCTGGCAATTCCGCTTACAGAAAGGGAAGGTATCAACGACCCATTTTCCTGGGACAATGGAATCGGAGAACACGGAAAGGGAAGCATCGGCAAGGTCAACGAGTGGATCCGAGTCGCGAGGTGTGGTTGTATATCCGTATGAGATCTTTAATATTATTGCACCAGCGGTGCTGTATAAGCCAAGAGTGCACATCCGTGAGCAATCTATGTAGCTCGCCTATGGCCCCAAACTCCTGAGTCTACTCACTTCCTGATGTGCTTGATGAGGTTCGAAGGTTCCTCCAAGAGCCGTAGGAGGAAGCGGTGAGTCTCGATTTCTTCGAGCCCGACGAAACGCTCCATCGCAGCGGGCGTTCCAATACATTTATGCATCTCCTTTCTGTGGGTCTTAAGGATGGGCCCGTATTGAAGTAGTGTCGTGACACCAGAGAAGCCTACCCTGTGCAAAGATCGTGTAGTTGTAGTATCTAAATGGGTAGGGATACCGGGGGAAGGCATGAGACGTACATATCTCCTCCGAAACGAAAACTGGGTCGGCCAGAGTAGATCGCTGACCTCTTCTCGAGAAGGGAGAAGGCCGTCTGCGCATCGTTCAGAATTACGATGGTCGTGCCGGGCACCGATAAAGAGCTGATGGGACCTTCCGGACGCTCGGTTCAATTCTTCGCCCCAGAATCAACGCAATGGCTATAGAGATTGCAGCCTCACCATATAATCCCTTGTGTTTTGCCCAGTGGAAAGCCTCGAAGCCCTTAGGTAGGTCAAGAAGATTCTGAATTAGGGGTAGAGGTCGCGGTCCGGGGGGTAGAGGCAAGGCAGATTTGCTATTCTTCGATCTGACGAGGCTCGCAATGAGAAGGGTGGTAATCAACCCAAGGGCGACGTAGGGGACGTTCAAGGATGTTAATGTCATCTGGTTCAAGGGAGTGAAGCGGTGTTCTTCGCATGCCCTTTTAACACTATTCGGGGCCAATGAGTGCGTCGCCGGTATCTTGCAGCTTACTGGGAAGGACTATCTGTAATCTATAAATGTTCTGTGTGGTACTTGCTGTGCGTATAGCGGATCAAGTTTCGTTGTTTCGACCACCCGATAGCTTCCATACCCAAGCATATCTCCCCGAGCACAATGGATGCAAAGACGCGTCAGGCTGATAGTTCACCCTTGAGAGTGTACCGCAGCGGCGACTTGGTGCATTTAACTTTGAGAAAACGTGAGAGACTCTGCTATTTTCGTCTCTAGGCTTAGCTTCGAGGTCAAGCCACCATTAGTATGCCAATAAAAAACTTTCACAGGAAGCGTAGCACCAGTGGCCGTGCAGCTGGGGGCCCACCGAAGCAATGTTCCAAGAAAATGCGAAGTTCTCCTTCCATAAGTGTATGGCTGGAATACCCTGAAACAGCATTTAAGAGCGATCCGTACAGTTTTTGGTGGAATAGAGCCAATATTGGCTGCCAATGCATGAGTTTGTGCCTTTCCATTGTACTAGCTTAAGATTCGGAATTTTCTCGGTAACGGGTCCAGACTCCACAGCGCTTTCCCGCAACGAGTCCTTTTTCGTTCGAGAACCGGCTTGAAACGCTATTTTTTTCGTCTTATCTGACCCCTGTTCGTAGAATGAAGAGTCAAGTTCATCATTACGACTCTCCGAGAGGATTGCGGCTTGCCGATAGTACGCCTACCGCCGTGACAGAGAGATCCGAGCACCGCCGGTGAGCAATACAGAATCCTTTCACGGCAAGACTAGCGCGGCTTTGAAATTGTCTGACACACTGTCACGGTGCATATACCGGAGGGGACGAAAGGAGTCCACCGTGTAGTACAGGTCCACGGTAATACTTGTGCGGTTTTACATGATGGCATTTCTCTGAAGGGCGTGACAGGTTTGAGCGAGCTCTACATCAGGCATATCACACGTCACAACTTCTTTACGCCTATCATTTTTTCGTCATTTTTTCGTCCTCTCAGTCCCCCTCTTTGATCCATCCCCCGGATGTCACTTCCATGGATAAACCCGCATAAAACTCCAAGGCGATGCCGCGACATTCTGCATGCCGGACTCCGCTCACAGATGGCACCGTTAATCTCCTGCGTGAAGTATACAGTAAGTCAACTGGAAGCCAACTCGTGATGGGTCGGTTTATTTTCGAGTTTCTTTCATTGAATGAGCGACTGCTTATCACATGGAGAATGAACACATGCTACACTCATTCTTGTCTCAAGAATCTAGAGCGATACTATCGGAGCCCTGTACTCGGTCGTGTAGCAAACCCGGGCTGACGATGATTCATCAAGATTGCGTGCCCCTCGGTGCTGATCGGGCGATCTGTGCTTCTGGTATGAGGTGGAGGAGCTTGAACTTTGTCTCCATAAAAAATAGCGAGTAACCGTTAACAAGAGCTGCGTCTGGCGACTGCAAGTAGGAAAATCTTAATCGCATACAGCCGAATTCGGGCCGTGACTACTGGAGCTGACTCCTTTCAGGTTTCTAAGTGTGGCTGGTCGGTCTAGGACCAGTGTTTCTCATACTTGCGGATATCTAGTCATATGACCAATAAGCCAGGAAAGCTTGAAGGAACACGGGAGCATCCAGTAAGCGAACACACTGATTGAGTGCTAATTGCGCGATCCCAGCATGTTTCAACGTTGCAACAATCCCGCGGTATACATATGGTCTACTGGGGTTCCATTGGGTCGGTGGTTAAAAAACCCCTATGACCCGCTCCGATCTCATACGTGATGAGCTAAGGGATAAAATTGTAAGCGTACATCGGCATTCACAGAATTGTGGGTTTTGTCTTTCTGTTTCTCCTGGACGTTGGAGGCTCGTCTTTTTTCCCGAGCTCAGATTGTAGCGGTAAGATATTAATGTTTTCCAGACCTGGTGCTGTATTAACCCCGGATACAAGCAACTAATACTACGAAAACCTCCGAACGACCATTAGCATCAGGCGGCTTCCGACCCATATAATTGAAACTTCCCGCACTATAGAAAGGCACGAGCGCTTGTCGCTGCAGCTGAGCAAGACTGGGAGGCCTGCGCTAAACCTTAATTTCGGAGTTATCAAAATGCGCACAGACTTATATAGGGTGCCGGGAATGCGCTAATAACATGATCAAAACGGGTACTGCCGATACTCTATGGACGTACTCCCGCATTATGAGGGATTTGGATGTTATGTATTGATAGTTATAATGCAACTAGAATTTCAGCGCTTACTATTCACTACAGGTGGATATAATTAGTTACGCCGCACCTATAAATGGAAAGTGTTTCCCATCACCCAAAACATGGTTATGAATTTATTTGACAAGCCTATATGCTACGAAATTAAACACTCACAACATTGGGAATATACATAAGCTATATAGATACAGTAGAAGAAATGTTGGTACTGGTAGCAAGCACTTCCACTATTTTTTCAATGGTAAAATGGGTGATGGGAAACATCTTCCATTTCGGGGTGCGGCGTAACTAATTATATCCACCTGTAGGGTAAGGAGCGGAGTCACGCTGCTTTTGGGGTCTAATTGTGAAGGCTGGTCGCAATCAGATGTGTGTGTGCAAACAATATAAGCAAATACGTCACAAATATAATAGAAAAGTACAGGAGCTAGGTCGTTGGATATGCAATCCTGACCAGGTCTGTCTCGGGCCCTCCATACGGTTGTGCAGCTTTCTGAATTATTTTCGCCAGTGATAGAAACGAAGGAGTCCAGGCCGTGTAAATAGAGGAAAGAAACAACATGGATTCTGTTTGATAATGTGCAGAGCTCACACTGAAATGCCCGCGAATATACCCGCGTCGCCCGTTTCGAATGGATGCTCGTAAATTACAGACCGGATGAGCAATTCTGCTTTCTTGTCGCGTGGCTTGATCGAGTACTCAAATGCCTTCGGATGGCTACACGAAGGGATTAACTAGAGTACTGTGCTCTGACTGACGATAATAAGAAGTAACGAACCTGATGAGTCCCGTAGTATACTCGCACAATGGGTTAATATCATTCCCAGAAGCATCCTTCGCACGAGAAATATCGAACACAGCAGCCGACATGGCGATGGAAATAAATAGAGAACTACCTGCGAGTTCCTTACCAGGGCAGATCCTGAGTGAGTATCGTAAGTCTATTGGACATCATTTTGGTTGTGTAGAGGTCGTAGAATCCATACCTTCTCCCAAACCCGAATACCAGAGCTCGCGGATCAGGTTCAGCGTTCTCTCCAAGGAAGCGCTCGGGCTCGAAAGTGAATGGGTCATGATAGACAGTGGGGTCATGGGTAATCTGCCTATACATGCATCCTTTTATCAGTGAGCTGAGCTGAGGGCGAAGGAACTTGGTTGGATCACCAGGTGTTTGCAAGCACGATGGCTCCTCTCGGGATCCGGTAACCCATATATGTGTCCTCTTCGCTCAAGACATGCGGAGTGTCTTCAAATCAAACTTTCTGATCACTCTCATGAATGACAGTGCGGCATGAAGCCACTCACTCACTGGCGCCACATTATTCCACCTCCAAGACTCCTTTTCCACCGCCTCAATGCACGGTAGACGGTCTCGGTCGGTAAGTAGTGGGAGATTCCCGCGACCTATGACGCCATCTATTTCCGCCTGTGCCTTCTTAAATACGTCCGGGTGAAGGGCCATCGCAAGGAAAAATGTGGCCGCAGCTGAGACGGTCTATAATTATTTTTATAAGTGGTTGGCACGTTAGGGCTGAAACACGGGACTAATTTAGATGGTGTTTGCGTACGGTATCCGCGCCTCCACCATACAACGTCGCTGCGATCCACTTCATGACATGTTCATCTAAAATATTATTTACAATGAGGCTGCTTGCGGAAGACGGAATCTCATTTCCTGTTCGCTAAAATAGTAAAAACGATTCAGTCGGAGAAAGGTAGAGCCATTGGATTTGATTACTGTAGAGACAATGAGGAATATGTACCATTTGGTGCTTCACGAAAGCGAAGGGTTTGTTGAGAAGGTCCATTGTGGCCTTGTTCCACTCGCGCGCCTTTCTCTTGAAATTAAGGCCTGGAATCCACTCTGGGAGATGGCGCACCAGCAAAAGCTCTAGCAAAATTTGAGAAAACCAGGAAAATTTCGCTTACGGGAAGGGAAAATGTCGACAATCCATCTTCCCGGAACAATAGATTTGGAAAACGCAATGAGGACGTCATCGGCGAGGTCGATGAGTGGATCTCGGTCGTGATGTGTGATTGTATATCCGTATGAGATCCTTAATATTATTGCACGAGCGGTGCTATACAAGCGAAGTGTACACTCTGTGAGCGACCCGCTTATGACCCCGACTCTCCTGAGACTACTCACGTCCTAATGTGCTTGATGAGGCCCGAAGGTTCCTCCAAGAGTCTTAAGAGAAAGCGGTGTGTCTCGACTTCTTCAAGCTCAGTGAATCGCTCCAACGCTGCAGCTGTCCCAATACATTTGTGCATCTCCTTTCGGTGGATCTTGAGGAGGGGTCCATACTGAAGGAGCGACGTCGACTCGGAAAGTCCTACCCCGTTGTTTTTTGTCTTGCAAAAATGATAAAGATGGGAGCATTAAAACGCACATGTCTCCCCCGAATGGGAAACTAGGTCGATCAGAGTAGATTGCTGACCTCTTCTCGAGAAGGTCGAAGGCCACTTGCGCATCATTCAGGATTATGATGGTCGTGCCGAGCACTGACAAAGAGCTTATGGGGCCTGTCGAACAGTCAGCGCATTTTTCTTCCCGGGATAAACGCAGTTGCCACAGAAAGTGCAGCTTTACCGTATAGGTGCTTGTGTTTGGCCCAATGAAAGGCTTCGAATCCCTTGGGCAGGTCAAGAAGGTTTTGAATAAGTGGTAACGGCCGTGGCCCGGGGGGTAAAGGTAGTGAAAGTTTTCGATTCCTCAATATAACGAGACTTGCAATGAGCGGGATGATGAATGAGCTGAGAATAAGATAGGAGTCCTTCAAAGCGGTGGAAGTCATCTGGCTTAGGGGGTGATGAAGGCGCTCCGTAGATCCTTTAAGCATAATCGCGAGAACTTTGAGCTCCCACGTCGCCCAAAGCCGATTACTTACGTGAAAAGAATTTTGATTAGAAGATGGGCAATCAGAAGATATTGTTCGTACTTTTCGATTTGACGCCCCCGTCCCAACTGAAGAGATAGCTTTTCTGGAATCTTAAGCAGAGAATGCATGGCTACTATACGTGGCCGTAAAGCCCAGGCCCACTCAACAATCGCTCGTGCGGGTATGTAGAGCTTGATTACCCTAATCGCCAAGAGTAGTTCAGTGGAGGACTCAGGACTGCCGTCGGAGGAAAATATTCACACCGGAAACTATATTTACACTGGCCGGGCAGCTAAGGACTCGGAACTTCGGAAGTATCAAAGCACTTGTACTGCTTCAAGTTTCAACAAGAAAAGACGACCGAAGATGACCGTCGCTGGTGGCTGGCAAGAGGCTTCGTCATTACCGATAAAGGCAGCCGTTGGCAGACTTTTTTTGGTTCGCCACCGTCTCGAATAGGTACTTATGTAACCAGTGGTGGCGCCCACGGCGATCTTGGTAAGTAATCGCTCCGATCGAAAGGGCCCGGGTATCACCCAAGCCGAAACAATACATACCGTCGTTTTGCTCTTGCCCGGTTGCTGTTCGGGACCGGGGAAGTACATCCATTTGTAATTATAATTGTTACTACATATCACTGGCAGTCTTGACATTAATCCAGTTGATACAGAATTACAGGCCGTTTTGTTCGTGAGTTTTGGCGCCCGGGCCACTCGGTCGAGAGAACGATTATAACCCCACACAAAAGTGTGCGCGGCTCCTGAGGTCTGCACTTCTAATGTAATTTCCGCGCGGTAGTAGAAAGAGACAAGTCCGCGATCTCCAAGTAAATTCAAGGCGCTGACCGTCCGGTTCCTAGTGCAAAGTGTGCTTGAGATCTTCACTGGATACACTGCACGCTCAGAAGCAAAACAAAATTGTTTGCAACGCATAGGAACCGAAACATATTGAACACAGGGGATTTTAACTTGAGCATACCACACAATATATTAACGGAGGACAAGCTCTGAAGCAGACCACTTGAAGTTTGTTCGATACTGCAGCTGTTAAACTGAATTGGATTGCCCCTTGTGCAAACGCAAAGGGTCAGGCAGAAAGGCCAGCAAGTACGTCCGCGTCGCCGGCCTCGAATGGATGTCTATCCAATACGGACAGAATGAGCGACTCAGCCTTCTTGTCACGTGGCTTGATTGAATACTCAAATGTCTTTGGGTGGCTGCACGAGGGAGGCTTAATAAATCCATGATACTCTGGGAAAACGGCAGATAGGACGGACCTGATTACTCCCGGGGTGTACTCATAAACGGGTTCAATATCACGTCCTACAGCATCCTTTGCGCAGGAAATATTGAATACGGCACTCGTCATTGCGATAGAAAGAAACAGAGAGCCGTCCGCAAGCTCTTTACCTGGGCAGATTCTAAATAAACAGCACGTTCGGCATCATTTTGATTACACAGTAATTGTGACACTATACCTTCTGCCGAACCCAAATGCTAATGCTCGTGGGTCAGGTTCGGCGTTCTCGCCGAGGAAACGTTCAGGCTTGAACGTGAAAGGTTCATAATAGACATCGGGGTCATGAGTCATCTGCCTGTACGTATTTGTAAGTAAGTGAAACTACTAGAGTTGGCTACTGATCGAATCACCAGATATTTGAAAGCACGGTTGCCCCTTTCGGGATCCGGTATCCCATATATGTGTCTTCTTGGCTTGAGACATGAGGAACGCCTTCAAAAGAGCATACCTCCTGGTTAGTACGCTTACGAATGGTGAGCACTGCAGCATTAAATTACGCACCCATCGGCACCACGTTATTCCATCTCAAAGACTCCTTTTCTATGGCTTCGATATACGGTAGACGTTTCCTGTCGGAGAGCAATGGGAGATTTATTCGACCTATTACCGTATCAATCTCTGCCTGAGCCTTCTTGTATACGTCCGGGTAAAGGACCATCGCAAGGAAAAATGTGGCCACCGCTGAGACGGTCTACAATCGGTTTATAGGCCAGAAGCAATTATGTCCAAATAAATGGATGACATGTCAGATTTCGCTGGAGGTAAGGCAAGAAGGGACAAATGCAGCGTACAGTATCTGCACCTCCGCCGTACAGCGTCGCTGCGATCCACTTCATGGCGTATTCATCTGAGACATTCCTTTCGATAAGACTGCTCGCAAACGATGGAATACCGTTTCCTGTCTGCTACAAAACGGTGCGTCCGGGGCCATACAAAGACTCCTTAGCCTTTAAAAACACAGTAGACATGATAAAATATGCACCATTTGATGTTTCACGAAAGCGTAGGGTTTATTGATGAAGTCCATTACAATTCTGTTCCACTCGCGCGCCGTTTTCTTAGAACTAAAGCCCGGGAGCCAATCCGGGAGATGGCGCACTAGCAAAGTTCGCATGAGCTCTGAGGAAAACAATGGAATGTTTCACTCACATAAAGGGAAATTATCGATTGCCCATTTTCCCGGAATAAGACATTCGGAAAAGACGACGAGCGTCGCGTCAGCAAGGTCGACGAATGGATCTGGACCACGAGAGGCGATTGTATAACCGTGTGAGATCTTCAAGATAATTGCACCGGCAGTGCTAATAAACCGAGTGTTTCGTGAGTGATCTCTGTGCTCGTCCATGAGTCCTGCCGGTCTCGAGGCTACTCACGTTCTGATGTGTTTGATAAGCTCTGATGGTTCTTCTAGGAGCCGTAAGAGAAAGCGACGCGTCTCAATTTCCTCAAGCTCGATGAAACGTTCCATCGCTGCAGGCGTTCCAATACATCTATGCATTTCCTTTCGGTGAGTCTTGAGTAAAGGCCCATATTGCAGTAGTGTCGTTACTCCTGAGAATCCTACCCTGTGTATTTTTATAGGATTACGGGGGAGTTTAAGTAGGAGGAGGCCGAGGTACGCACAAGTCTCCACCGAATAAGAAATGAGGTCGATCAGAATATATTGCTGACCTCTTTTCGAAAAAGTCTAAGGTGATTTGCGCATCGTTCAGAATTACTATAGTCGTTCCGAATACGGATAACGAGCTTATGGGACCTGTTCGATCTCAAAAACAAACACAAAAGTCATGAGAACTGCAGATATACCGTATAATTCCTTGTGTTTTGCCCAATGAAAGGCTTCGAATCCTTTGGGCAGATCAAGTAGGTTCTCGATTAGGGGTAGAGGCCGCGGTCCAGGGGGCAGAGGTAGGGTGGGCTTGCTATTCCTCGATCGAACGAACCTCGCGACGAGAAGTATGGTAAGCAGACCAAGGGCGGCGTCAAGGGTGTTCAAAGCGATAGTCGTCATTTGATTAAGCCTGAGGATAACTTGAAATACGTTCCACCTCGCGGTGCCCTTTTAACGTCTGCGGAGTCCGAGTGCGTACCCATAGTCGCACGTCGGTTGAAGCTAGCATGGAAGGAAACCTTGGATCCGGGAATGGATTAGCAGCCCTCATTTGTAGGATGAAGCGAGTATGTACCTCAGTCTCCTCTTCAATTGCTATAAACCTAACCGAGGGCTCCACCCCTTAAATGGATACAGTCAGACGGCACTTTAATAGGTTAGGTGATAATCCCACGTACGTACTGCGATTGGCTCCGCGTAATGCGCGGACTCCATTACGTTAAGTACAGGAAGTTTGCCTCGGCGGCTAGCATGTCAAAATTACTGCTATTGAAAGTATGCCAGCATACGGTCGCAGTGCAACCAATAAGGCACCGAGGCACTGAGAAAAGATGATGTTCAGACGTCTTTCCCTCAAGGCTTTGGTGTACCCCTCCTTTGAAATGAATGACGAGAGTCCGCACCCTGCTGCAGCAAAAGCACCGCAAGCAGGGCGCTACCTTCGAAGATGTCCACCTCGCTGCTCATCATAAACGTTTGCGGCCACTTTTCTGACTGTGCCTCGACTCGGACGTCTGAGTATCCGATCTTGAGACGATTGATTTGCAGAGTCTTTGAGGTAGGCGGCCGAAACCACCGGGGCTCCGAGACGCTGATGCCTATCCCAGGACCTTGGAATTCCATGACACGGAGAATCCACAGCTTTTTTTGTTCTTCATACAGTTCGGACATCGTGCCGCGGCGGACTTCTCGCTCCATTTTTTTCCGTCTCCATATTCTTCCTATAACGGATGCGCAACCTTGTTTTTCGTATCTCGGGCTTGAGCTTGCTCAGTTAATGCGGAAAACTTGTGCCGCAGTAAAGTAGAGGACTCAAGGCAGAATTGAAACTCAGACGCCATTTTAAATTTCAGTTTACCGTATATGGCAAGTATGTCAGGCACAACATCATCACTATCGTGATCGTAAATACTCGTGTCTACCATAAGTGACTGATCACCCTGATTTCCAGGTAAAATGACAATTATTTCCGATCAGCTCATCAGTTCTTTTCCAAAATATTCAAGCATGTACCTACACATGATATGGTTATGCTGACAGATTTTAGCAGCGGTGTAGCCAATAATACAATTGTAGTTGAGTAAAAGTCTGTTTTGGAATATGTCTCAAAAATGCGATTTTGTGCCTTATCTTTCCTCATAGAAATTTATGTGCATCACAGAATACACTGAAACCTTGCATGGGTGATCCATAGTCTATGCACAACCTCCATAGTAGCTTACAGGTACCATAGTTTAATCCTTGTTGAAATACAAGCTCATCATCAATATTGGGCTGGTTTTAGGCCTAAATGCACACATTTATGAAGGATATCACCATAGCTCATGACACACTTAAGAGTAAAATCCAATAAATTCAGAGGATATCCATAAGATATTAAGTGGTTATTAAATATAAATAAACGAATATAACAAGATAACGTAACAATCACGCAATATCACGCCATAGTGGAGCAGAGCTAACCTTGATCACGTTACTCACGCCCGCTTAACTATAAG